>BQNB010004676.1:14819-106343 GCA_026074375.1 Tanacetum coccineum | reverse complement strand
GGTTAATAGATTAGCCATGAACATAGTTTGTGCCATATGAGCCTCATCAACATCAGAATCATACGCATCACAGTCATTAGGTTGAATCACATTCTCCACTCTGTTCTGTGCTCCCTCATAACCAAATGCACCTGCACCCCGTGCATTATTACCCTGTCCTCTGTTCTGTCGACCCTAAACAATCTGAACAACAACCCTGCCGTCTTGTATTGTAGCTTGATTCCTTAGGTTTGATAAGGTTCTGAGTTGATTGTTTGTTTGAGAAAGGAAGGTTTTGTATGACTGGGTGAGTAAGGCAAGTGTGTCGGTTAGGTTCTCGATTAGGTTGTCAGTTGGAGAAAGTCCCAAATCAGATTGTGAGGTGTCAGCAGAATGTGGTTGATGATATGTGGTCGGTGGATTTGTTGATGACTGAGAATGATAATGTTAAGGTGAAACATTTGACATCAAGGTAAGAGGATCAACTGTCTGTTGTGTGAGACGTTCCAACATCATCTTATTCTCGTTGGCATATGCCTCGTGTTGCTTCAAGTAAGCATATAGTTGATCAAAGTTTGAATCCTTCAAGCCTTTGTTAAGTTTCACAGCTGTAACAAATCTACCCCATTCAGGCAGCATGTTATTCACAAACTTTGAGTTCAACTGTATTTTTGACATTGTCATCTTGATGTTCCGCATGTCATTAATGAGCTTGGCAAACCGGACATAGTAGTCGTGAATGGTTTCGCCTTTGTTCTGACGAAAGTGTTCAAAGTCATCATACAGTTGTGATTCACGGTCTTCCTTTGTTAATTCCGATCCTTCCAAAAGCATCTTCACATTGTCCCATATGTCCTTTGCATCAGTGTAATGATTAATAAGTGAATAGATATCTTTTGGTAAACCTTGAAGTATGATGTTTGTTGCCCGAATGTCTGCATTGTACCTATCCTTCTCATCCTGTGACAGATCCGAATAAACTCGAGGTCGTTCAGGACCCAGATTGAGTGAACCTTCAGTTCCTTCAGCAACAATTACTCGCGTGGTCCCCATCTGAAATGGTCCTTCATCAATTGACTTTAAAATGTTTACCCCATTCTCCTTACCCCGACAGTATAATCGAATACGTTGTTGCCATGACGCAAAGTCAGCCTTATCAAGCATAGGTGGTCGGGTATCGGAACCGGCACATTGGATGTCCTCTGAAAGATTAGCCATAGTGATTACTTGTGATATGATTAAGTTGATCGATCAATGATTAGTGATTGTATGTTAAAAGTGATGATTGTTTGTTGGATTAGGTGATATGTTGTTTGATTGTGATTTGGTTTGGTTGAATTAATGTTAACTTAATGTTGATAATGAAACTTAGGCAAAAAGCAGTGAAGTTTTGTCAAAAGGCAGTGAAGTTTTGTCAAAACGCAATGAAGAATCTTGAGTCAAAACGCAATGAAGAATCTTGAGTCAAAACGCAATGAAGAATCTTGAGTCAAAACGCAATGAAGAATCTTGAGTCAAAACGCAATGAAGAATCTTGAGTCAAAACGCAATGAAGAATCTTGATCAAAACGCAATGAAGAATCTTGATCAAAACGCAATGAAGAATCTTGATCAAAACCCAACCAATTTAAAAAATTAGACATAGAGTCTCCCTAGTCAAACGCAACGAAAGTCATAAACAGCAACCTTAGTAAGACAAAAACGCAGTACAATAGTACTATACAAAACAACAAAACGCAATGTACTTTTTTCACCAAAACGCAACGAAGAATGTCTCAGAAGGTCAAAACGCAACGATGAAAATACGAACTTTTCACCTAAAAACACCTAAAAATTACCATTTTGAACGTTTTCACTTGGTTTCTTTTGCACACTTGGTCCTAGAAGGTTATAATAACTATAAAAACACTAACTTAACATCACAAAAATTAAAATCAAAGAGAGAGTGCAAGAATAAGACCATAAAACCTTCATAAACCAAAGTTTTGATCTAAACTAACTAAGGAAGACGCACACACAATCTAGCTAATAACCCATGGGAAAATCTGTTACCATTGTAGATACATGAGATCATAACACAAGCATGATGATTGTTGGCAAATAAATCTAGAAGAGAGAAAGTGAAGTATTTCTAGAGAGAAAAATGCAAATGGAAGCTTTGTGATAAAATGAACAACCAACCCCTTCCCATGGCTGGAAAGGGGTTTCAATACTGAGTGTTTATGCCCCACTAGGCTTGAGTTATGGCTTACAAGTGGGCTAAAAGGCCCGACCCAGAACTATTAGTCATACGCATACATTTAGACAATGAGCCTATGCTAATCTAGATTATACACGTGTTACCGATTCATTTTCATAATTCATAACACTAGTATCCATCAAAGTTGAAGTTACCATCATCTTTGGGTTGAATGCGTAAATTGATGGTAGCTAATAATGTGTAAAATTGTTTAGAATTGTTCGTGAGTTTTGTTGAAGCTTTTGATTGGATCTTTTTGGAAAGCTAAACTTCAGGTGAGTTTCATAGGCCCCTTTCTTGTGTTTTTTGGGTAAAAATGATGCTGACGGTGTTTAAACTGTTTTTAATTTCTAAGATTTTTTGCTACATGTTCTTGGCTTCGTGAATAGTTCGGTTAGAGTGGTCTTTACTACTCAACGACAACAACAGTAGGGTGAAATAAATTCCTACTGATTTGTGTGAGTACTCTCTATGGCTTAGTGATCAATTGGAGTAGTTTTGGAGTGTGGTATTAGTTTCTTGGGAAGTGGACTTTACTACTGATTCGTAGTTTTGGTATACCTATAAACTAATAATAAATAATACTACTGTAGAGTAAATTCCAACTAATACACCTTTTGACCAAGGTAAAAAGGTCAAGACTTACAAAAAATAATATAAACTATATAATATACGTATATTTAAACCGGTAGGTATGATCACCCGGGTCGATTTCCCAACGACTAGTGAAATTGAAACCACGTTTTAGGTTCGGATCCTGATTTGAATGAAGCAAAGATGTTTGATTTGAAAAGATATGAAAATAAAATTAAAATAAACAACTAAACAAATATTAAAACGCAACTATTAAGCAAATGGACTAAAATTTTACCCTAAAAATGTAAACTAAATTTTTTACTAATATAAGAAAAAGTGCAAGGAATCTAAAATCCCTCTCAATGTTTTATCTTTTTATAAAAGTTAATAAAACTAATTAAAAATTAACCTACTTACCAATTAAAACTAATAAACTTAATTAAATTCTTAACTAAGGACTAATGGTGCAAAAAGGAAAAGGACTAACGGGGAAAAACACTTTAATGGGCAAGGATTAACTAAGAAACAAAGAAAATGAGAAAATTACAAAACTTACCCTGAGGCCTAGCCCCGACTACACTAATGGTCCTTTTAAAGCTTAAAAATAAGTTGAAATTAAAAAAATGCTTATTATGAAAAACTTATAAAAGCAAAGTAATAAAAGGAACTAGTGGGAACAACTTTACCATAAGCACTATGGACTGAAACTCAAAGATAAGATCTAAGAAGAGCTTCTTAATAAGCTGTTACAGAAACTAGGGGTTTGGGCTATGTTTTACCAAAACAGCTATAAAAAACTCAAATTAAGCTTAATGTGAAAAAGGAAAAGTGTTCTAAGAAGCTTATGAAATGCTTATACTATGAATGCAAAGAAATCTAAGCTAGGAGTACTTTTAAACTACTGAAATTAAGCATGAACTAGGCAAACTCAGAGAATAAGCAAAATATCACAAAATCTAAATTAGCTTAAAAGCTTAAAAAGCTAAACTAGACTCTAAAACTTTAAGAACTTATAAAACTACTTATAATCTATCAAAAAAGCTAGAAAATCTTAGACCCATAAGCTAAATTAACAAATTTAAATCCTAAAGTTTCTAAGTACAATTTTGGAATTTTCAGGTTTTTTATGACTTTTGAAAGCAAAATAAGCTGAGACAATAAGCTAGAAAACAAATTTAAAGGCTTAAACTATATTAAGCTATATTAAAACTCAAGTCCTACTGAATTTGGCAAGCTAAATTCTAAAATTACCTGTCTAAATTAAACTAAGAACACAGCAGTACTAACTGAAGTAGTACCTGCTATTGTAAATAGTTCAGCATGTACTTTCCGAGTGAAAGTCTGTTATGCAATTTAGACTTTTAATAAACAAAAATAGAGCTATGAAATAAGCTAGAAAATGAAAACTAAAACTAAATTCATAATAAGCTATAACTAAACTTAATACTACTAAATTTGACAAGCTAAAATCTAAGCTAACAGTACTAACTTATGGATAGGTGACTGGCGGTAATTAAAGGTTCAATAGATACTAACTGATGTTAGTACTGCTCAGTTGTAAATCAAGAGTGCTCTAAAAACCAAACACCCCTTTTAGATTATGCAGATTTGAAGAAAAACCTTTTTAAGAGAAATCTAATAACAAATACAAAATACCAATAAAAAACTACTTAAAAAAACTAACAATCATGATTAAACAACTGAAAAGTAAAATTCTAAGATCTTAACTAATTAAGCTAATACTTATGGATTTTATTAGTTTTATGACAAAATTAGATGAACTAATGAGCTATAAACAATTTAAGCAAAAACAGGACTAGAACATATAACTAATAAGCACTAGAAGAGAGATTTTAAACACTACTAAGCAAATAGAGAATAAGCAAATAAGCAATATTAAGCATAAAAGACTATAACTAAGCAATTTAAACTGAAATTAGAGATAAATGAAAAGAAAAACTTACTTTATCCTTTAGCTAAACAAAAGGGACTAATAAAGGCAGCTACAAGCTCCTTAGCTTATTAATAAGCTAGGGTATAAGTCCTTGGGATCTCTTCCAAATTAAGATCCCCTTCCAAAAGCTCAAATTTAGTAAGATCCATAATAGATTTAACTGATTTAAGGTTTGATTAATACTGAATTCAAACAGCTCTATTTCAGCTTATATTACTGAAAAGCTTATGAGTAGCTTATTGAGACAACAAGCTTATTAAGAAGAGCTTATGACTTTAAATGAGAGTCTTAAAAAAAAAAACTAAACACCTGAATTACAATAAAATAAGGAAACATGATGACAGTTACTTGAAAAAGGAAATTACTTTAAGAAAAAAGACGAATTTAAGCTAGACTAAAAATTACTAAAAAAACTAAAAAAAAAGAAAAAAAAAAAAAAAAAAATAAGATCGGAGTGTGAAGAGGTGAGGCCTATTTAAGGTGAAGAAGAAACAAAATAAAAAGCCCCTTCTAGGATCTCTAGCCCTGCTCTCCAAACTTTCAATCTTGGCCAATCATTTCTTCAATCATTCAAGCATCAATTATGCGTTTTTGATCAAGTTGTGGACACTGAAGAATTGCCAAGCGTGTCATTCCATTGTGTGACGTTTGTGTCTTTGGTAGGTGTATTTTAGCACAATAACACACTTAATTTGTGCTTTCACCATGTTGACGTGGCCCTTGATTGGGAAGAGGTTAAGAAATCCCTTGAATAAAGACTGATTTGTCCTCATTTGTGTTGTAGTGAAGCTCATGAAATGACTAAGCACCTTTAAATTTGGAAAACCCTTTTGATTTACCCTGATGGTAAAACTGGGGAAGAAAGGTAATAGTAACACCTTTGACCCCTTATATCTAACATAAAACTGTGGAGTTTGGGAGGTTTGCACAAGTATCCTTCCTCTTTCTTTCTCTATTTCTAGTTATAAAGAAACTTTCGAAAATAGCAAAACATAGCCTTTTGTTTTGTGATGTTAGAAAAGGAGATGGCTTTGTTGACTTAATGAACTGGCATGTTGGCTGACAGGCTTGACTATCTGCTTTGGCTTCCGGCTTTTGTACACTTCTTCCGTTTCTCTTGTCCGGCTTGCCCGTTTTGACTGTTTTCTGTGATTTTTTTATTTATCCATACCTGCACACACAAAACACAAATACAAGCATATTTTTGCCATTTTTGGTCTGTTTTGGGTTTAATTGGGTTATTTTAGTTATAAATGGATATGTGTATTTTACACTTATCAAAATTCCCCAAACTAAACGATTGTGTGTCCTCACGCAATATCACATGCCTTATAACCAAATACCTCGAAAATTTCCCCAAACTAAACCTTTGAAAAGTAGCAAAGATTTTTGATGAGAGAATTAAGAGATCACAAGTTATAAAACACCCGAATTCCTATTTTCTAAGATTTTCTCTTATTATGAATTTTTCATGATAATTTAACTTCCTAACAACAATCTATTTTTTGAGTTGACGATAATGTATATGATTTCATTAACATCATTGGTAACTTATTAGGATCATGGATAAAAAGCACAATTAAGTTCTAAAAGATAACATCATCATCCCTGATTATTCACTTCTCCCAAGCTAAGCTTAAAATGAAGAGCACTGCTACATTACGAACTGAAATGCTAAGGACTAACTTATACATTACAACTTGTTGAATCCTCTTCCCGACATAAATCCATGAATTTAGGTGTGTTTGTTCCAATTATTTAAACCATTAAATCCACAATATTAGATAGTTAAAGATCCGACCCAACTTTACACATGGCCTTTTGGGCTATAATGTTAATCACTTAGAAGAATCACAACTCAAAGCAACACAAAACCTCCTTTAAACAAAGACATCTATGGGTTCACGTTGTCCCATGAATGACTTCTTCTCTAGCAATCCCACCGTCAACGGTAGTGTCTAAGGCTTTTGCACCCATCCGGAGATACTAATCGAAACGTATGAACTTCTGATGAAAAAGCCTTGTAGACTTTTGCAAAACCTAGCTCAAAAAGAAAACATTGGTTTTTTAGAAAATGAAACTTTTACTATTTATTATTCTACATTGCAACTTTATTATTTTCCATTTACTTTTATTTGGGCTAGGACTTGGTATCACTTTTCTTCAACTACACATGCCTCGCCTCCTATAAGAGCTCGCGTACGATATTATGATATCAACCCTAAAAATACATCCTGCCACCCTTTCTTTCGATGTCATAACGGAGCGAACCGACAAATGCCCAATGTACTTTATTGCGAAGGAGTTCGTATATTAATTTTTAACACTTAAGATTTATAACTTGCACCTTTTTAATTCACCCAACTACATTTTTTATAGATTTTTGTTAATATAAAAATTTCCGTATTAGAAAACCAAAGTAAACCGAACTAAAATACCTTAATATACAAGACGATTTTTAGACTTCTTCAATGATAAATGCTTTTCCTGAATATGTTGATTAGACTTTAAGAGTAAAACTCTAATTTGTAAAAATTAAGAGAACACGTATAATTATCATTTTAAGAGTTCGGGGAATAAAATCACAAGTACTTCTATATAAAGCCTTTAATTTTCCAAATAAACTTTGTTTAGCATCCTAATTCGTAACAACACTAACATCTCTTATTCTTTCACAAAAGATATTTGCAAATCTTAAGCCTATAAAAATCCCAACTCGGCATATTTTAAAATCTTACTGAGATTAGCACAAGTCTTATTTACTATGATTCAAGTCTAGCATGATTAAAGCTTCATGAGACTAGCACAACTATATCATTAATTGTTAAAGGAAGAAAGCTAGAACTCTACACGTATGATCGGTTCAAAAATTACTTCTTATTCTTACCAACAGAAAACCTACATTTTTGTCTTAACATTTTTTTATATATGATGAACTAAAAAAATTAAAAAATTTTTGCTATTTTAGTGACAACGGGTACGTGAGAACAAAACAATAACAAGCAACAATCAAAACGAATAGATTCCCTTCCCCAAACTAAAAAGAAACATTGTCCTCAATGTTTAAAGTCGGGTCTCTACGTAAATCTAAGCCGTTTATGAAGTATGCAAAGATAAACGTTAATCGATAAGATGAAAGGATATGGATCTCCCCAAACTAATTTCACACAAAGGATGAGAAGCTCGAGTAGAACGGGATAAATCAACCGGACACGAGAGGCTTCAAAGAATTTGTTGGGAGAATCCTGCAAAAATCACAACAAACAAGCAACAAACATCGAGAAATCGGAAAGAGCGTACAAGCCTTTCTCAACACAACACATTAGATAATAGAAAGAAAATAGAAAGGATAAGCATGGGGTGAACTCCCACGAAGCGGCTTGTTTTTGATCACCGAGTCGCAAGCTCGACTCGATCCCTGAATTTAGTTGTCCTTAGGGAAAAAGTCTGGGGTCCTGAGATAACCAATGGTGTGCTATCCCCTCCATAGTAGTGCTTTAAGACGTGCAGTTGACTTGAAATTAGAACCCATCCGGCATGAACTACTCAGCAGTGCCAATAAGGATAGACTTACGTTGATTGTGAAAGGTCCGACCATCGTGACTTGAGCTTTCTGAGAAAATTTTTAATCGGAGTTAAAAAGCAAGAACTTGATCACCAACAGTGAAGATCGGTTCTTTATCTTGGAATCTGAAGTTTCTTTGTCCTTCTCCTTGTAGATTAGTGAATTCCTCGTAAGCTTGATCACTAATCTCGCTAAGTCATTAAGTTGAAGCTATCCGATGATCGCCCCGCCGATCTTGTAAATCAAAGTGGCATGCTTTAAGACCTAATACGCGTTGTGTTCTAGTCAACTGTAAGTGACACCTTTTCCCATTGACTAACTTGTACGGAGTACATCCAATTGGATCTGTAAGCGGTCTAATACCCCATAATGTTGGGACAAATTAAAAATGACTAAGTGTCGTTTCTGCTGTTAGAGATGTTCGTTTCTGCTGATAGCATTAAGTCGTTCCTGCTGACAGTTCAAGTAGCATTCCTGCTGATAATGTTCCTGCTGGCAGTTCAAGTAGCATTCCTGCTGATTATGTTTCTGCTGGTCATGTTCTCGTTTCTGCTGACAGAGATAGAATCTGCTGATTGTTATTTATAGACGTAATTAATGTAATTAAGGAATTATAGTTATATCTCATTAATATAGGAATGAGATAAATTAGGAAGAGATTGATGTATATCTCTTACGTGATTTTAGTTTTCTTGTTGACCAATTTAGGGTTTCTTCTCTATAAAAGAAACCTTGAGCATTAGGGTTTGGCACCGATTAAGAAGTCACAAAACAATCTATTATCAATAGAAAGATCCATAGAGGATCATTGTTCTTATTTGTTCTTCTTTATATTACATTGTTTAGTTTCCGCCTAAACAAGTGTTAGAGTCTCTCACGTATATACTTGTGATTACATAAGTATTATACAACCACATAGGCTAGAAGATCTATCTAGTACCAGATCCTAACAAGTGGTATCAGAGCCTGGAGAGAGCCTCTGATAAAGAAGAATCACTCGTTACCACAACAAAACTTTGTTTCTCTAACCGATTAACTATGTCAGAATCCATGCTACTATACTACTCAGTCAACATTCACTTATCCTAACCCTAATCCATCTGCTTCACCTTCATTTACTCAAGATGATACCTCAGACTCTTTCATACCCGAACCCACACAACCAATACCTTCATTCACTCAAACTGCTTTCTCACAACCTGTTTTCTCACAACCAATACCTACATTCACTCAACCTGCTGCTCACTTTCAACAGACTCAACCTACTCAGACTCAACAGTACCCTAACAATGTCCAGTCACAACAGTTTCAACAGTTCCAAACAGCCTCTATCTCTGCTAACAATGCCAAAATTTCATATCTGGAGAAGGATAAATATGAGATATGGGCCAGAAATGAAGTAAGCGGATACAGAATGCTGATCATAATCTTTGGAGGATTGTTCAGCAAGGGAAATAGTCCAAAGAGGTTGGGAAAAGATGCGAAAGGAAATACAATTGTTCATCCTCCTGTCTCTCTTGATGAGCTTGTGCTGAACAAAGGAAATAAGAGTGAGAACCTTGTTGCTCAGCTCTACCTGAAGATCATATGCCTATTTTCATCCTATATGATGCAAGGGATATTTGGATACAGTTAAGGCGAGGTTTGTGAATGAAGAATCGAAGAAGATGAGGAAGACCATGCTCAAACAGTAGTTTACAGAATTCTCTGTGACAGAAGAAGAAGGCTTACACAAGGGCTATGACAGGTTTCAGAAGATTCTGAGCCAGTTGAATCAAGTATAGGCAGACCAGACAATGATGACATCAACCTGAAGTTTCTAAGAGCACTTCCCTCTTCATGGTCACAAGTTGCCTTGGCATTAAAAACAAGAGGTGGCCTTGAATCAATGAGCTTTGATGACCTGTATAACAAACTAAGGTAAGGGGGGGGGGTGGGGGGGGGGTATAAAAACACACTTGAACTTGATGTCAGAATTGGTCATAGTTATGGTGTGAAAGCTGCTGCTGCTCCCACTCATTCTGCTTTCATTGGAGCTGCCAGTCTCGCTCAAAGTCTACTTATTCTGATCAGCAGAATATTGTTTCATCAGTTTCTCAGACATCTGGTCGTTCTGACAACATAATGGAATGTGTTTTGCATTCTTTTGTTGCTGAGAATGAACCAGATCAAATATAACTATGCAGACCTTTGACCAGGTTGATCATTGAATGGATAGAAGAATTTGACTTGAAATGGGCAAATGGCTAAGCTCTCCTAAGGATAACAATTTGAGAAGAAGGCAGGACGATAAGAAGAAACTATAACAATCACAACTGGCCAGATTGACAGAAGGAAGGTTAGATGCACAAATTCTCATTGGATATTTTGCTAGGGAGTGTAATGTGAAGACAGTTGATGATAAGGCCAGGTATTCTGCTTTTAAAAGTTTCAGAGTTAAAACATAAAAAAAAACGAACCAAAAGCTTGTCCTCAGTTGATCCATGTGAATTGGTCGATCATGGCGTCATAAACAAGACGGATGAAGGGTTGAAGAAGATATCTGGGATGATGGCAGGATTTCATGCTGATAAGTGGTGCTGATGTTTGCTTAGATCCTACTGCTGAGTTTTGCTATGATGGGGATTTCTCCTAAGGTACAAAATTGTCCCCTTGGCTGTGATTCTAAAATTAATGATCTGAATAATATGTATAATAATCTTGATAGATTGTACAATGATTGTTACATTAAAGTTCAGGCATATCAGAATGCTGTTAAAACATTAGAATCACAAAAAGATTGGTACAATAAAACTCAGATTGCATTAGAAGAAAAGATTAGGATTTTATCTGCTAATCTAGAAAACACCACTAACACACTGTGCTATACTGAAAAATTATATGACCAGGCACAAAAAGAAAAGAAAGAATGGGAAGTTAAGTTTGAAGCGACATTAGCTAGATTTGAAAAGTGGAAGGAATCTTCCAAGAACTTGAAAAAGTTGATAAATAGCTCTATGTCTACAAGAACTAAAATTGGTCTAGGATTTAAAGAGTACTTTGGAAAAGACGAAGTGTTTGATTTGTCTACACCTAGTGTATTTTACCCAGAACCTGTTGAGGAGGATAAACCTCTTTACTCATGGTTTGTCAAGGCTGGGGAGATGCATGCAGTTCCTCCCTCCATCACTGGAACTTATATGCCCACCCCATACAAGTCTGACATAGAGGGAAACACAGGTAAGTTGACGGGTCCAAAGTCTGATATAAAAAACCTTCTGAACTCTTTCAGAAACTAATGCTTTGTGTCTCTAGTGACAACAGTGACAAGTCCCTTCAGACTCAGAGACCTAAGCATCCTGATGATCCAGAGCCTCATGACCCAGACCAAAGACTCCCACCTACTGTTGATATCCAAGACTTTGCAGATCTGATGTTTAGAAAGACCAAATTCCACGCTAGCAGTCCCTAGTTTTTTCTTGTTTGAGAATGTAAAATCCCTAGGATCTTTGTAATCAAAGTGGAATGAACAATAGGAATTTTTGTAACAACAATTCTTGTGCGTGTTTAAAGAAATGTTTTGTTTTGTGTAGTAAATATGGCATTTGATAATGATTGTGACTTTTATAATTGTGTTTGATTCAGTCCCTTTGTAAATCTAAAGCAGCTTCTGTTTCAGCTGGTAGTAGAATTCGCCAGCATCAGTTTCCTGCTGGTGGGATCTGATCCTGCTGCTAGTAGAAATTCTGCTGATAGACCAAATCCTGCTGGTTGGTCTAAAAGACCAGCAACTGTTTCTGCTGGTAGACCAGTTTCTGCTGGTTAGGCTAATCCTGCTAGCTCGGACCAATATTTTCATACCGTGTCATCTGTTTATTAATAAAGAACTAACTTTATGACCCTCTGTTTATATAAGGACGATGGTATACTGCTGTTAATGACCTCAGCAGGTTACTCTTGGAGAATAAAAAGCCACATATTTCGGGTCAAGAGATAATAGGTGGATCTCATCAAACCACATGGTTTCCACACTTAATGATCCACAAGGCAGGCTCAAGTCAGAATTGGCGTGGGTCTCTCAAAGAGAACTAATGGTGTTGTTGTATAAATTGTAGGGTGATCCTAGTTCAGATAATTACATAAGTATAGTTGACAATGTTGCTCAGACGCATGACAGGAACCAAGGAAAAACTTGATGAATTTGAGCAGATCAAGGGAGGCGTTGTCAAATTTGGAGTGGAGAATGGTAGAATACAGAAAAGGCGCCATACGACCTTCAAAGCTTGACTTTGAAATGTCTACTATGTTTGAAGACCAGCAGCACGTTAACTGTTCTCTGTCTCACAAATCTGATGAAAAAAGAAACAAAGTTCTCTCACAGACACTGATTGTTTGGTGGCTTTCAAAGAAATACCAATTGCCTGATGAAAGTCAGGTGGTACTCAGAATTCTCATGGAAACTAAGATCTCGAGCCTCCCCCATACCACATCTCAACCTGCAACAGAACAAAAGGTTACTTGCTAGTAGCAAAAAGCATCCTTAGATGAATCCACCAATGGCACAGAAGGATGGCTAATGTAGAACTTCAAAACAATCAACAAGTAAGCATAAGGAAGAACGGTTGATGGGTTTACCTCTCAAGTATTTACCATAGAACACAACTGTGTTTTCCTTGCAACAAAGGAAAGCAACATAAGCTCTTACACCATGATTTCTGCTGTGAGACTTATTACTGAATCCCTCAATTGCTAACACATGGACCTTTTTGTGTCCTACTAATATAAGGATATTGACCAGAATACTACTCCTTAGGTGTTTACGAGACTTTAGCATTTTTACTTGACGTTCTATTTGGGTACTGAAGGATTAAACATTATAAGTCCCTTAAAGAATTTATTGCCCTTAATAGAAAACCAGCTAAATAAAAAGGTTAAAGGAATACGATGTGATAATAGGACAGAGTTCAAAAATGCAAACTAATTGAAACTCTGTGGGGAAAAAGGAATTAAGAGGGACTATAGTAACCCAAACCCCACCAAGAATGGGGTTGCTGAGAGGAAAAATAGGACTCTTATAGAGGCTGCTAGAACCATGTTGGCTGACTCTAAATTACCTACCATGTTTTGGACTGAGGCTGTTAGCAGCGGCTTGCTATGTTTTAAACAGTGTTGTCCTATTTCTAAACCACGCCCCCCATAAAAAAATACCTATCAATAGATATCTGGAAGGTTCTCAGTGCGAGTCATCTTAAACCTTTTGGGTGTCAAGTACTATGCCTATACAAGTGACCATTTGGGAAAAATTGAGGGCCAAGCTGATGAAGGTTAACTTGTTGTTATTGCTCCAAATAGCAAGCTATAGGGTTATAATTTAACTCACAAAGGGGAGAGGAAGACCATGATCTGCGATTTTTAGAAGACAAACCCAATGTTTAGGAATTGAGTTCATGTATTGGTAAATATACTTGACCTTGACTATTTTAACTGATTCATTAGGTTTATACTGTTTTCAAATCTGACACACCTGCAGGTACACAAGAAACTAACGTTGATGCAGGTACACAAGATCATGACTCATATTCCGAAGTGGATGAGCATGTCATAGTGGTTCCTTCATTTCCTTCTAACAGTTTTGCAGGTCCTCGTCAGGCATGGTCCTAGTGTTATGGTAACGCAATGCAGAATTTTGCAGAAGACTTGCTAAGCTTCAACGACAAGACTAAGAAGCTAAGGACGCGCTGCACGTTATTTATATGTTCTCAACAACGACAACAGAAATAAAATGTCAAGCTGAAACTGAGATGTCGAAACGAGTGTTTTTGCTCATAGGGGATCCTGCCCTGAATTGGTTCTGCTGGTGGTGTTTCTGCTGGTAGTACTTCTGCTGGTAGTGATCCTGCTGGTAGTCATCCTGCTGGTAGTTTTGATCCTGCTGCTCTGGATGATCCTGCTGTCAGTACATCTGTTTCTGCTGACTTCATTCCTGTACATGCTGATGAGTCTACACTTCCTCCTGGTCAAGTCTTGGGCTCGAGTGAAAACACTACACGATTTCCAGTCCCTTCTGATGTGTGTAAGGATCAAATCTCATCTGGCATCTTCACATCTTCCTCTTATGATGATGATTTTCGTGCTACTCTTACAAATTTAGCACCTGCTGTGGAAGTGAATCCAGTTCCTACAAAAAGGGTGAACACAATTCATCCTCAGTCTCAGATTCTTGGTGATCTTGCTTCTCCAGTTCTGACAAGAAGCAGAGCTCACAAATCCAAGTTTGGTGAAAGTGCTTTCATTGGATATATTCAAGATCAACAAAGGACCAATCATACAGACCAACTTCATTGTCTGTCTGCTTGCTTCCTTTCTCAGTTAGAACCAACTAGTATAGCTAAAGCACTTGAGGATCCTGATTGGGTTGATGCTATGCAAGAAGAGATGCAACATATCAATCAACCTAGGCAAGTATGGAACTTGTCTCTCTACCTGATGGCAGTACATGCAATAGAGACAAATGGATTTGAAAAACAAGAGGTATGGCCAGAGGAATCGTTGTAAGTAATAAAGCGAGGTTGGGTTTGCACAGGGATCACCGGACAAGAGGAGGGGCATTGAATATGATTGAGGGTATTTGGCACCTGGCCAAATAGAGGCAATCAACTATTTTTGGATTTTGCTTCGTAAATGGGCTTTCTGGTATATCATGCTGGATTTAATGAGTGCCTTTCTCTATGGAAAATTGAAGAAGAAGTTGTAGTCACTCAGCCTAAAGGCTTCGAAGATCCTTACTTCCCTAAGCATATAATACAGCTGGTTTAAAGCACTGGTATGGACTCTCATCAAGCACCTCGCAGCCTGGTTAAAATGCAAGATGTCGGCTTTCTGTTACAACATAATTACAGAAAGGTACTATTTGACAAGATACTATTCAACAAGAAAGATTACCAGGGATAGTACTTTGGACAATTTTATGTGGATGACATATCTTTGGGTCAACCATAAAGCCTGGTGTGAAATTTGAGGGTGTTTGATGAAAGGTGTAATTTGAAATAGTGCTATGGGAGAGATGGACTTCTTCTAGGTCTACAGGTGAAACAGTTGCCTGATGTATTTTTATCACCAAGACAAGTATGTTAAAGACATGCTTAGCTAATTCGACATGGATCTGTAAGAATGCAACAACACCCCTATGAAGCTGGTTAAACCAAATTGAAAGATGAAACTGATCGCTCCCATTTTAATGTACATTTGTACAATCATGATTGGCTCACTTAAGTATCTCACATCTTCAGACCTGACATAATGTTTGCAGTTAGTGCTTTGTTCCAGACATCATGTTACTCCACTGACTTCTCATTCTGAATGCAGTCAAGAAATTTTTCAGTATCTAAAAGGGCACCAAACTCAGCTTGTGGTACCCTATAGATTTCTACCTTCAGTTGGAAGCGCTACAGTGACAGTGATTATGCTGGTTCTCATGGTAACCGGAAACCACTACAGGTGGATGTCAATTTCTGGTAGACGGTTAATTTCATGCAGAGCAAGAAGCAGACTATTGTGGCAACATCTTCTACAAAAACCGATATGTTGCGGCTGCTACTGCTGCGCCACAGGTACACTGATCAGAACTAGTTTTGCTGGATTAAAGGATTGAACTTCAGAATACCTAAAATCTTCATAGACCACCAGAGCACCATATGCATTGTGAATGACCTCGTTTTTATCAGAAGACCAAGCATATGAGATTATGGCATCATCTTTATAATAGATGCCAAGGCGAAAACTTGATACAGGTCTAAGATTCACACCAATGATAATGTGCCTGATTACTGACCAAGGCATTTGATGACCAAGATTTGAGTATCTGGTGGTCCATAATGGGAGGGTGAATCCTCTTTCGTGAATTGAGGGAGGTATAAGCCTAAGGGAGGCATGCTTTGTATATTGTATAATCTAACTTCTTGTAGGTGGAAAGTTGTTTGTGGGATACTAATTATTCTGTGAATGCAGGTAGTAAATACTGCTGCAAGGTGTACATTCTTCCTGCTGACAGATTTGGTTTCTGCTGGTCGTACTAAGATTCAGCTGGTAGGTAATACCTTCTGCTGGACGATTGGTCTGCTGGTCGTACTATGAGGGGTCTGCTTGGTAGATATCCTTTCTGCTGACGATTGGTATACTGCTGGTCGTACACTATAGTTCTGCTGGTAGTTATCCTTCTCTGGACGATTGGTTTCTGCTGGTCGTACTATGGTTCTGCTGGTAGTTATCCTTTCTGCTGGACGATTGGTTTCTGCTGGTCGTACTATGGTTCTGCTGGTAGTTATCCTTTCTGCTGGACATTGGTTTCTACTGTCGTAACTATGTTTTTTGTTTGGCTGGTTAGTTAGCCTTCTAGCTGGATCTTTTTTTCTGCTGGTAGCTATGGATTTATGCTGCTGATTCGTATACAATGCTGTGGGCCATACTTCTGCTGGTGGATTCATTTCTACTGATAGGGTGTATGTTCCTGCTGTGTGCATGGTTTCTGCTGTTGGATGACTCTTTCTGCTGGCTGAATATGATTCATGCTGTCTGGAGTTTTTTTATGCTGCCAATACATCTATTCATGCTGCTGGACTGGTTTGTGCTGGTAGTATCATGTTCCTGCTGGCTGACTTATTTCTGCTGGTAGTAACATGTTTCTGCTGTGCTCAGCTTGATATTGCTGGTTGGTTGGTCTCTGCCACTAGTCCACTTGAATCGTAGCTGGTAACCCCTCCATTCCTTCTGGTGTAACAATGCATCGCTGCCTGTAATAGTATTGTGCTGCTCACATATTCATCTACGCCTGAATAGTTTTATTGGTGCTTGCTCACATAATACAATCTGCTGCTTGACTTGTTTCTGCTCATTTTTTTAAGACTTGTTACTGCTGATTAACTTTCTACCTGCTGGTCTTAAAAAAGAAGTTGAATATCTGATTCGTGTTAAATCTCTATTATATGGTTTTGGCGGTCACCACTTGCAGTTGAAACAGTGGCGTACAGTTGATTTTCACTCAATACTTCACCTTCCAAGGGTTAAAATGTACCACAATCCAATTAAAAGGTTAACTTATCACACATTGGAACCACAATAAACCTAATTATCCAAAAACAACTTTCATCCTTTCCCACACACACATACACCCAAATCTTTTGCCTTTGTATACATTGTTTCTTCCCCTAAATCATTATCACCAATGGCGGCACTCCAGTCAAAGAATGAACACAACAGAATCGCTTACTTTTTGAGGGAAAGATTCCGAGGACTCAAGATATCCTCAGCTATTTGGACCACTCTCCATTAAGGTACGCTTTAACTCATGACCCTCCGGTCGTGTTTGACTCATTGGTCAAACAATTTTGGGCAACAGCTACAGATCGCCCAAATGCTGCTGGGTCTCATGACCTAGTTGCAACTATTGACGGCCGTGAGGTGGTCGTGACTGAGTCTCTAATTAGGGCTCAGTTACAACTTGACGAGCCTATGGCAAATCTTTGACATGCAAATTGAGATATATTTTGCGGGTAGGGGCTATTGGGTTATCCGACCAGATAGAAACCCTAATTTTCTTAAGCACCAATTATCTCCTCAATGGAGATTTCGGGTGCAATACAATTTTGCATTGTCTGAGCCCTTAAGGCTGAAGTTTGGAGATCCCAATTTCAAGGTGTCCCATTGCCACAGCCCTTATTTTGTTTATCGACTGGTAGGTATATAATTTTTCTCGTTTATTTTGAGAAGATGATGCGAATGTTAAGACTAAAAAGAATAAATTTTTAATGTACTCACGGTTTTTACAATCTTGTGGCCATTGAACAGCTGACTCGAACCCCCTCTAGATCCACTATTCTGGTTTAACTCTGGAAACTATTTTCTAAATATAAAATTAAAAAGGGAGGTGAGGAAATACCTTTGACACACCCATGCTTGCCATTGTTGCTGTCTGCAAAGATGCTGCTAATGAGAACAAAGCTGCTTGCTGAAATTGGAAGCCTGCAGGTAGTGGTCAGCTGAGGCGCCCCTGTACCCCATTCTCCTCCGGTTTCCCCCTGTTAGGAACATCACCGGAGCAGTCTGCATACTGAGAACCACATTCTCTTTCACCGACCCCCCCAGCTCAGAATTTTAGCCTTGTGGAGCCCTTAGTGTTTGGCCCTGAACCCAGACCAGCTGGGTATGTGGACCCTGATGTCCTTGAACCAATTATTTTTGGTCCACAGCCCAGACCCTCTGATTTTGTTGACCCTGACCTGAGGAACCCTTTATCTTGTGGTCCCCCACCTAGGCTGACGACGATATTAAGCCCGCGACCATTGATAATCACGTATTCCATGGAAGATGACACCATTCATGGTGGATTCCATGAGGAGTCCCATGTTGGGCCCGATGATGCTCCTACACCAACAACCGATGCTGCTGGTCGGGCAGAGGACCCTACTCTACTAACAAGTTTATCTGCAAAGCTTGACAGGTGTATGGGGGCGTATAGATTTCATTGAAACAAGCGGGAACCTCAAAAAACTCATGGGGGGAGCTAATTTGGACCTTGTATCCTCGAGTAAAGAAGTTGGAAAGAAAGTTTAAACTTAAAGACAACACTTTTTTTGGGTATCGCCCTGCACAGAAGGATGTGGATATCAGATATGTGACCATGAAGGATTATCATTATGGCATCTAGAGCGCTGGGTTCCACGATCAACCTGCTGTTCCCTGTGAGGATATTGAGGAACGCTAAGAGGAGGCGTTCCCTCTTAGCGAAGAGGGTACGGTTTATCGACGTGCAGACAGAGTTTTAATAACTTAGCTTTTGCGCAGTTTCATGCTTCCCTTTCTGCTGATGTTCTTCCTCAAGCGGCAATCTCTGAATCTACTGGTCCGTCTGTTGGTGCTGATAAGGGAAAGGCTCCCATGCCTGATTTGGATATCCCTGCTGAGTTTCTTGCAGAGGATGCACAGGCCAGGAAACGCCTCGAAGAAGAACAGGCAAGTGCGCGGTTGGTTCAACAGTTACAGGCTGAGGATATGGCTCAGGCAGATGTGCCAATTGTTTCTGAGCAGCGCAAAGGAATTAGATGAACTCATGCTGCGTATGACATAAAACGCGACTGGTTGACAATTGATGATGCAAGTTGGTACAATCCGCATTGGCACGTGAGATGTTAGGAGTGTGATGTCAACGAAGACAACTGTATTTAGCGCATGACTCCATTAAGGAACGGAAAAAGCGAGCCTTGGCAGATTTTTACGGCTATAGAGCACTCAAGGGTAAGCCGCTTTAACATCAAGGTCACCTCAAATGAATGCGTAACTTGGTTCAAAAATCAGTGGTGTTAGCAGCTCATCAAAAAATGGTACCATTACGATGAAAGCTGTCAAGGCTAGTCTAAACACATTGATTGACGAGTACGAGTATATCTGCAGACGTCTTGAAAAGGATCGCTTGTTGAGTGCTCAGTATAATCTATTTCGACCCAAGCCTGTCATTTCTGAGCCTCCCTCTAAACGACAAAGGGTTGACAGTGATACTTCACAGCCTTCAGGTGTTCCTGCTGCTTCCACACAACATGCTGATGATCCTGATTCTGCTGGTGGTGAAGCTTTTCAACTGCTGGTTTGGCTACTCTAGAGCTGGTGTAGTAGCTATTCCCGAACTGCTGGGGTACATTTGGTTTTAAAACTAAATGTTACTGCTTCTACTGTCCCCACTTCCGCAGCAATGGATTCTGCTGGTCACCCGTAAGTGGAGTTTCACCATTTGCATATTTCTGCTGATATTTCTCCCCGTCGACCTGCTTCTACTGATCACTATACCAATTGATGTCTGTTTGAGTCCACATCAGGCGGTATTAATGAGTTTTTCTTGGATAGTGATGAGGACGAGCAGATAGGTATGTCTCGCGTTGCTGCTGACCCTGACTCGGATGATGAAGTACTAGCTGAGATTCTCTTTAGGGGTCAGTCTATCTCTGGTCATGGTGTTGTGGTGGTGGACAAACTCCCTGATGATGAGATTGTAGATCCACGGGTAAAGGTTGAAACCATTCCTGACTCTGCCGCTTCTCCTCCTCGGTCTCGTCGTAAACATCGTGGGGTGAGAAGTGATGACTCTTTATGGGATAAACCGGTTGAAGACTTCTTCAGTTCTGAGAGTGAGAGTGATGATGATATGGAGAATTATATTCCCCCTCTTCCATATGGTGCATTTCAAGATTGGGAGATGGTGATCTGTCCGCTTAGTAACAGTATAATGCAGTTTATTATTAGGAGAACCGACGGCGAAGGGTACTTGACCTACTTGAAACAGTTCTACCTTATGTTTATTCGTGGTGAGCATCCTTCTTTTGCCACGACGGAAGGAATAGGAACTTTTCGTTAACCCAGACGTCGATGTAGTTTAGACCTAGGAGGGAAGTAAATCTGTTATTTCAGTCGCATCATTCTGATGACGTGGAGATTTTTGGCGCACTCCAAGATGACAGGATGTGGAGCAGCTGGAAGTTGGATATCCCAAGAGCGTCTGTTCATGTCTATGGACTTAACGAATGGGCAAACTGTTTAATATTTTGTGGACAAGGTCTATCCAATACCGGGCTACACTGCTTGAACGTATGTTACGCCACAGCACACAGTTCCGACCCTCATACAGTCGGATGTTGGTATTTAATTGCTGGGGAATGTTTATTCATACAGTTCAAGCTGGCTTACGAGAATCCTATGAGTGTCTTGCATCTGTTCCTATGTAAGTTTGTGTTTCAGTTGATATTTGTTTTCAATAGTTTCGTTAGTCTTAATTCTTTAAAAAAATAGTACTCTCAGTTAGTTGATAATGATAGTATAGTGTTGTATAGCTTGGTGTTTAGTTCTTGCACTGCACGACAAATGGTTTATCAGCTCACCATGGCTAACAGCTAAGAAAGAGTCCCAGGCTCACCATTTGCAAACTGCTTTGGTGTGTATCTCAAATCCGTTGATGTATGTCAGGTTACCAAAAAAAACCCTATGGATTGTATTCATTTTCCATTGATACCTGATGGGATGAAAAATGGCTATCCAGGAGCAAACGGCTCTCTTGTAAAGACTTCTCAAATCGTTTATAGTGACAATTTACTAAAAATTGTAATGGTTTTCAACTCACCTATTTTTTTTCTAAGTGAAGAGTTTGACTAGTCCATAAGATTATGCTTAGGTAAAGACATGCAAATCCATATTATGATGTTGACACTTACCAAAAGAGGATGGTCCCAGTCATCTCACCAAGTTTCATGTACAAAAGAGTTGATTATGGTTCTTAATCCACCATGGAATATACCTTTCTAGGTGCCAAAGGATTGACTAGCCCTGAGCAACGGCTATAGGTAAAAGGCATATCAAATCCGTATGGCTTGTAATGGTTTGCCAAAAACCATATGGTATTCATCTCACCAATGGTTACATGGACTGAGAGTTGTAAATGGTTTCTCAGATGACCATGGACATAACCTTTCTGGTGGCCAAAGAATTACTACTCTAGATTAATGGCTAACTGGTAAAGAGAAAATCAAATCCATTACATGTTTCCAATGATTCACCTCTCACATGAGTTAACACACCTGTGAAGTGTAAGGATAGACTGCAAATTTAATATTTGATGTACATACTTCAATGTTCTGATAGCATTAAGTGCATGAAGAGCTTTGCCGAATCGTTGCTGCAAAGACGGAAGTTGCTGTTCTTTAATGATCAAGCTTGCTTTGGTTGCCTGCATGGTTACCTGTATCTGCTGGTACTTGTTTTCTGCTGTTACTCAATCCTCTGCTTCGCGAAGATTTATCTAGAAACTTGGATTAACGTAGTCAAAACCAAGTTTAGAAAGGAGTGTTGGGACAATAAAAACGACTAAGTGTCGTTTCTGCTGTTAGAGATTACGTTTCTGCTGATAGCATTAAAGTCGTTCCTGCTGACAGTTTAGTATGCATTCCTGCTGATAATATTCCTGCTGTCAGTTCAAGTAGCATTCTCTGCTGATTATGTTTCTGCTGGTCATGTTCCTCGTTTTCTGCTGACAGAGATAAGAATATGCCTGATTGTTATTTTATAGACGTAATAATTTAATTAAGGAATTATAAGTTATATTTCTAGAATTATCTCATTAATATAGGAATGAGAATAAATTAGAAGAGATTGTGTAAGTCTCTTACGTGATTTAGTTTTCTATTGACCAATTTAGGGTTTTCTTCTCTATAAAAGAACTTTAAGCATTAGGGTTTGGCACCGAATTAGAGTCACAAAACAATTCATTATCAATAGAAAGATCCATAGAGGATCATTGTTCTTATTTGTTCTTCTGTATATGACATTGTTTAGTTTCGCCTAAAACAAGTATATAGAGTCTCATCACTTATATACATGGTGATTACATAAGTACTATACAACCACAAAGGCTAGAAGATCTATCTAGTACCAGATCCTAACAATATGCATACATCTAGTTGTCGGGACCATGAGGCACGGTTTTTCTCCGAACGTCCCTCTCTAAAATTCTTATGATACCTCTGATTTGTGTACATCACTTGACCACTCGTTTGAGGAAGTAAGGAGTCGAAAGACGATGGTGACACCATATTTAGGACATAACTTTATCAAATTTTTCGTTTACAAAAATGAGGTCCCACGATCGGCTTATGATTGCTCTCGAGCACCGAATCGGGAGAAAAGGATTTAAGAAATTACAACTACCCTATGCATCGTTGGTAGGAGCGCTTTTGCGTTCAACCGCACTTGAAAGATAATCGAGCGGCTACTAAATATATTTGTTGATACCCCTAGATGATGGAAAAAGGTCCATAAAATCAATACCCCCAATAAATCGAAAATCTCACAAACTTAGATTGCTTTTGAGGCATCCTCAACACGTTGAGAGATATTTGCTGTCTTTGAAAGCATCAACAAATTTGACAAATTCGTAGGCATCCTTATAAATGTGTAGGCCAAAAGAAACCCGGCATCAAAAACTTCTTGGCGGTAAAGTAGACTCGGTGTGTCCCCCGTGGGTTCCACTAAGACATGACTTCGAGAATACCAGAAGAGCTTCTTTGCCATCTACACACCTTCGGATTACCTGATCCGCACAAGTCTTTGAAAAGAAAAGGGTCATCCCAAAAAATGTTATACATCCTTTAAAGAATTGTTTTTGCTCTTAGTTGGACATTGCCCTTTTTTAATGAGGGTGTTTCCCGCGTGGTAGTTAGCAAAATCGCGACCACAGGTAATTTTGGTCTTGGAAGTTAACACACATTTAAAAAAAATTTTTTATTTTTAACTTTAGTAAAGTCTCTAAAGGAAAAGTCTCGGTAATCTCTTTAGCAAAATTACTTTCGTAAGGGTTTTCAAGAGCGCGAGAGTTACGCAGCTGCATAGTTTCTCAGCTCTTTGCGGTATCCGATACCCTAAAAATTAAATTCCTGAAGAAGTAAGACCCCATCGAAGCAATCTTGCATTTGGCGTCTTTCTTCGTTGGAAGAGTATTTCAATCTGAGGAGTGGTCCGTGTAAACAACACTCTTGTTACTGAAAGATATTGATCGAAACTTCTCGAAAGCAAAACAGCTGCAAGCATCCTCCTTCTCGTTGTTGTGTAATTCGTTTCTGCTTCAGTCATAGTCTGCTAGCAATAATGAATTGTTCGGAAATGCTTCTACAATCCTTTGTCCCTAGAACCGCACCTATTGAATATCACTTGCATCGCAGATGATTTTCAAAAGGTTGTCCCAATATGGACAATGAGAGAATTGGAGCTTCGGGTCAACTTATTTTTCAATGTTTGAAAGGCTAGAATGCTATCTTCCGAAAAAATGAAAGAGTGACTTCTCTAAGAGATGGGTCATGGGTCGAGAGATTTTGGAAAAGTCTTTGATAAATCTTCGATAGAATCCAGCATGCCCGAGAAAACTTCGAATTCCTTTGACTGTCGTTGGGTGAGGAAGTTTAGAAATTACATCAACTTTGGCCTTATCGACTTCAATTCCTTTTCTAGAGATCTTATGTCCTAAAACAATGCCTTCTTTAACCATGAAATGGCTCTTTTCCCAATTTAGTGCTAATTTGGTGTCTTCACACCTTTTGAGCATTTTATCTAAATTGGCAAGACATGAGGAAAAAAATCTCCAAAAACTAAAAAATCGTCCATAAAAACTTCCATTGTTTTCTCTATCATATCGTGAAAAATGGCCATCATGCAACGTTGGAAAGTTCCGGGTGCATTGCACAAACCGAATGGCATACGACGGTACGCGAAAGTTCCGTATGGGCACGTGAAAGTAGTTTTCTCTTGATCTTTAGGATCAATTGGGATTTGAAAATACCCTGAAAAACCATCTAAGAAACAATAAAATTCGTTGCCGGCTAATCGCTCTAACATTTGGTCCATGAATGGTAACGGAAAATGGTCTTTACAAGTTGCTTCGTTTAACTTTCGATAATCGATGCAAACTCTCCATCCCGTGACTAATCTTGTAGGCACCAGCTCATTTTCTTCGTTTGTGACAACGGTCATACCACCTTTTTTAGGAACACAATGGACTGGACTAACCCATGGACTATCCAAAATTGGATAAATCAATCCCCGACAAGAATTTTTCTACTTTCATTTTTGATACGTCCGTAGATTTTTAGGTTAACCCTCCGTTGAGTTGGACTGAAGGTGTCGTAAATCATCTTCTAAAAGAGAATTTGTGTAGCAAAACTCTGGATCTATGCCTCGGATATCAGAAAGTTTCCAAGCAATTGCTTGTTTTCGGTTTTTCAAAACATTAATGAGTGAGGTCTTTTCATCTTGGCTCAAATCTTTTGAAATTATGACTGGAAGTTTGTTATTTTCCTCTAAGAACGCATACTCGAGATGCGGAGGTAACTCTTTAAGCTCGACTTCGGGAATTTCATCTTTTGGTTCAAGTGAAGACTCTTTTGGTTCAACAACTTTAAGATCTTTTTGAATTCCGGGTGAGTAATCTCCTTGGTTTGGGTGGAGGTAAGATGGGCTCATTGGTGAGAAATGCTTCGATAATGAGAAAGTCACCCTCGGAACATAGTTAAATGTAGCATTGAAAACTGGTGAAACTGGTTCATCATCGATTGCTATGAAAGCATCGGCTTCTTCAAAGAGTAGAAAATCGCTTTCATCAAAAGGAGTAAGTGTTGGAGATGAAGTAGAAACAATCGGATCGAAGTGCGGAGAAGGATTGTTGTACAATGGAACCGGAAAATCCAGTACTGTCTGTGATTACTCTTCAGTAAGGAAGCATCGATAAATAACCTACTTCAATGATTCGAGATGTAGGAAGAAGATGGCAGTTGCATCACCACTATTTAAAAGGGGTTATAGCTTGATCCTCTATTCTAAGAGTAATCTCTCCTTCGTAAACATGCATTAAAGCAAGAGCCGTTCTAAGAAAGGGTCGCCGAGTATCACGGTACTCTAGGATCGGCTAAAAAATCAGAACAACGAAATCGTCGGGAAAGTAAAATTTCCCTACTATGACAAAAAAACATTTTCTGCTACACCGATGGTTTGGAAATTGTACGTCAGAGTAATTCTAATACCATTTTTTGTTTGTAGTCCCTGAGTTTGAACTTTTTCCAGATGGATAAAGCATGAGATTGGTACTAGCACCTAAAACGGGCAAGGCTAAGTACTATGCGAACTCTGAGAAAATCACATGGGTATAAAATCCCCCGGGTCCAACCAGCTTTTCTGGAAGCTTTTAAGGACAATCCGCACTACAAGTTTCATTCAATGGTGTTTTGGTTAACTCAATCAACTTGTCTTTGTTATTAAGCATCTTTTTGAACATCGGAGCAAACTTTGGCATATGAATGAGAGCATCCGCGAAACTTAGCTCAAAGTAAGATTATACGAAAGATTTCATAAACTTTGAAGCTAGATATCATCCTTTTCACGAATCTTTTGTTTATTGAGCTCCGATGGTAAAGGTAAATTAGGTTTGGCTTGTTAGTAACGAAAGAAGGTTCTTTGATTGATTCTATGTCTTTGGTAAGTTCATGGACTAATGGGGAGGTTGGGATGTGTCCTTCGTGCGCGTAAGCTCCGTATCCTTTGTCACCTCACTTTCTTTTTCCACCACCGGCGGTGGAATCGGAGGTCCATCGTAAGAAACACCACTACGAGTTGTAATTGCTTTGGCTTCATTTCTTGGGTTTGGAATGGTATTACTGTGTAAAGAACTTGAACTTTGGTGGTATTGCCTAAATCAACAATCTTGTGCAAAAGCTTGTTAGAACAAACTTGTAACATATTCCATTGAGTTTGTGCAAACCTTGATTTTGATTTAGCACATTCTTAATATGATCATTTGCTTTACATAGCTTTCAAATCCGTTTATCAAAACACTATTTGTTAGAGGTTGAATGTGTAAAACTTGATTGCAATTGGTGTTTGTTTGTTGGTGGTTTGGTATGTGAGCTTGAATAAACTTGGTTTTTGTTGTTTGGACTGTTTTGATTAAAGTATGTTCCACGGTATTTGGTTGAAATTAGAATTGGGTCCGCTTGATAACTGTGCTGGTTTTTTGGACGTTCGGTGATTGAAACCCGTGGTCCATTTGACTTGCCAAATTGGAAGTTTGGTTCTTTGGAGAAAATTTCTCAACGGCGCGGTTTGTTGACCATGTTGGCTATTTTCCCATGAAAAACGGGAAAATCGTTTCCACCTCGAGTTAGCGACAATGGTTAAAATTGAGAATTGATCCACAAGTGACACACATCTTCTCAATTGCTTTGACGGTGCAGTAGTAGTAACAACTAAAGCTTACATTTGATTCAGCATTTGGTTCATCTTGATATGTCATCTTATCCTCGAAGAAAGCGCTATTTGTTGCATAACGAAAGAATTATTAGAAGGTGAAGATTAGAAAGAGGACATCCGTTAATTACTCCTGAATCACTAGCACGACTATATGGAGTAAACGAACTTTTACTTGCTTTCAATAATCGCTAAACCTTCTTGAGGCATCTTGTTCTGAAGATAAACCACCTGTGCAGAATCTAAGGCATCTGATCGTTTTAAATTCAAAGGAATTATAAAAGTGATTCGATTGAGTATATTTCGAAAAGCCAAGGTGAGAACATTGAACGAAGGAGTCCTTTTAAAACGTCCCATGCTCTCAGATAAAGGCTTCCGTTTAGTTTTTTGATAAAAAGTAATGATCTCATCCGATAGTAGTTGTTATTTGAAGGTGGGATGTATTGATTTATAATTTGTGAAACAAGTGTCTCCCATGTGAGAATTGACTTAGGAGGTTCCTTGTCTAACCAATCCTCGGGCTCACCGACTAGAGAAGAAAGGGAAAAGCAAAAGCTAACCGAAGTGTTCTGAACATCTGGAGAGTCTAAACGTTGAAGTGCGCCTTGTTAAAAAATCAAGGTGATTGTGGGTATCTTGTCTACCCGTGAATATGTTGCTTTTGCCAAATTGATTAACGGTTGTTTAATTGAGCTCGAATTGAGTAGCATTGATCGTGGGACAACTATAGCAACTCATAACCCCTCGATGGGTGCTTGTAACATTTGGGCCATCGTTCGATTGTCGGCCATTAGAACAACAATTGGTTCTACCGGAAGAGTTTGTTGTTGACGACGTCTACGAGATTGCGAACGAGTGCGCATAAAAGACAAACTATTCAATTTTAAAAAAGTAAACATTACACTAATTTTTTTAATATAAATAATAATATTTACAATGAAATTTAACGTTTGACACGAAAGAGACCTTAACCAAATAATCAACTACTTCCCACGGTAGCTCTGAAAATTGCTTATCAAGGAGAGTCGTACTGGTAGAGACACAAAAGGCAAGTGTTAAATCTTTAGTTCGATTTGGGAACCAACAAGTTCACCGGAAATTGAAATGATAACACCTCCGTTGAGAATGTTATATTTTGGTATTTTTACCAATTGGTGATTTTTATTTCTTAATTAAAAGGAAGATTTTTTTATATATTTTTTTTTTATATATATTTTTTTTATCTTTTACTTATACTAAAAAGAAAAGGAAAATATTTTTTACTTTTTATATTTTATGATTTTTTGGATTTTTGAATTATAAAACAAAAATGAAACTTTCTAAGTCGAAAGGATCTTCAAACCAAATCAACAAACACAAAAATGATTAGATCTTATTAAATAATGCTAAATGCCTTAATGAGCCTGATTCGTAGTTTTGTATACCTATAAAATATATAATAATAATACTACTTAGGTAAATTCCAACTACTCACCTTTAACCAAGGTAAAAAGTCAAAAACTTACAAAGATAATATATAATATATATAAAATACGTATATTAAACCGGGTAAGTATGATCACCCGGGTCGTTTCCCCAACGACTAGTGAAATTGAAACCACGTTTTAGGTTCGGATCCTGATTTGAATGAAGCAAAGATGTTTGATTTGAAAAGATATGAAAATAAAATTAAAATGAACAACTAAACAAATATTAAAACGCAACTATTAAGCAAATGGACTAAAATTTTACCCTAAAAATGTAAACTAAATTTTTACTAAATAAAGAAAAAGTGCAGGAATTTTCTAAAAATAAAAGCCCTAATTTTTTTCTTTTTATAAAAGTTTAATTAAACTAATTAAAAATTAAACCTAATTACTAATTAAAACTAATAAACTTAATTAAATTCTTAACTAAGGACTAATGGTGCAAACAGGAAAAGGACTAACGGGGAAAAACACTTAACGGGCGAGGATTGACTAAGAAACAACTAAAATGGAAAAATTACAAGAATGGTCCCTGAGGCCTAACCACCCGATTACACTAAAGGGGTTTCCTGTTTAAGCTTAAAAATAAGTTGAAATTAAAAAGTGCTTATTATGAAAAACTTATAAAAGCAAAGTTGTAAAGGAAGCTAGGGGGAACAACTTTAACAAAAGCACTATGGACTGAAACTCAAAGATAAGCTCTAAAAAGAGCTTATTAATAAGCTGTTACAGAAACTAGGGGTTTGGGCTAAGTTTTACCAAAACAGCTATAAAAAACTCAAATTAAGCTTAATGTGAAAAAGGAAAAGTGGTCTAGAAAGCTCATGATGTGTTTAATCTATAAATGAAAAGAAATTAAAGCTTAAGCTACTTTAATGCTACTGAAATCAATCATGAACTAAGCAAACTCAGGAAATAAGCAATGTAACACAAACTCCAAATAAGCTAGAAAACTTAATAAGCTAAACTAGACTCTGAAACTTTAAGAACTTATTAATATACTTATTATCCATCTAAATAAACTATAAAACCTAGACTTAAAAGCTGAATTAACAAATTTAGACTCTACTTAATTTCCTACTGTTTTTGGAATTTTCAGGTTTTTTTTTTACTTTTGACAGCTAAATTAACTAGGAAAATAAGCTAGAAATTGCAAATTAAGACTTAAAATCTATTAAGCTATATTAAAACTCAAGTCCTACTAAATTTGATAAACTAGATCCTAAAATTACTGTTCTAAATTAAGCTGAGAACACAGAGTAAAAACTATATGAGGTTCAATACTGCTAGTAGTTAAAAATCACCGTACTTTCGTGCAAGTACTGCTGATGCAATTTGTTTTTTTTAAGAACATAATTAAGCTATGAAATAAGCTAGAAAATGAAAACTAAAACCGATTTTAAGATAAGCTACAACTAAATTTAATCCTACTTGAATTCTAAGCTAACAGTACTAACTTATGGTTAGTACTGGTAGTGTAAAGGCTCAGCAGTACTAACTGAGGTTAGTACTGCTAGTGCAAAATCAAGAGTGCACTTAAACCAAACACTCCTTTGTCATTATGACAGAGTTGAGAAAAGCTTTTTAAGAGAAATCTAATGAACAAGTACTAAATACCAGATAAAAACTAGATTAAAACAAACTTAGCAATCATGATTAAACAACTGAATAAGTAAAATTCTAAGATCTTAACTAATTAAACTAATGTTTTTGGATTTTATGAGTATTTATGACAGAAATTAATAACTAATGATCTATAACTATTTAAGCAAAAACAGATGAAGACATATAACTAATAAGCACTAGAAGAGATATTTAAACACTAATAAGCAAAGAGAATAAGCAAATAAGCAATATTAAGCATATAAGCAATAACTAAGCAATTAAACTGAAATTAGAGAAGAATGAAAAGAGAAACTTACTTAATCCTTTAGCTAAACAAAAGGAACCAATTAAGGCAGCTACAAGTCTTAGCTTATTAATTAAGCTTAAGGTATACGTCTTGGGATCTCTTCCAAGTTAAAGATCCCCTTCCAGAAAGCTCGAAATCCCAATTAGAATCCATAATAGAGTTAACTGAATTTAAGTTATTTAGTGAAAGATTATACTAATTCAAAGAGCTCTATTTCAGCTTATAGACTGAAAGAGCTTAATACGAGCTTATTAGCTTATTGAGACAATTGAGCTTATTAAGAGAGCTTAAAGTTTGAAAATAAGAAGAGCTTAGAAAATGAGATTTAAAATACTAAAGATTGAATTTCATTAATTAAAGAAACTGATTACATTACTTGAAAAAGGAAAATTACATTTAAGGAAATAAAAAAACAATTTTAAGCTACTAAAAATTACATAAAAACTAGATAAAAAAAACTCCCTATTGTGTGTGAGAATGAGGCCTATTTATAGTACCAAGCTGAAGCTTCTAGGCCCTCTTGCCTTGCTTTCCAAACTTTTAATCTCTGCCATTCATTTCTTTAATCATTTGATCATCAATTGTAGTCGTTGGATTGATTTGTGGATAACTGAGGATTGCCAGGCTGGCATTCTTTGATGTGACGTTTGTGCTACTTATGTGAGTAGATTACGCACAAAAAAAACCCACATTTAAATTTTGTGCTTTTCTTTCTAGTAATGAATACTTCCCTCTTATGCGTCTTGGCCAATAGGGCTTGATTTGACTGATTGTCATGGACATCTTGATAATAGACACTTGTATAGACGTTTATGACCCTCATTTCTATGGTGGCCTCTCTATTACCTATGCTGGTGAAAATGAGAAGACGGCTGTGTTGGAATAGTAAATGGGTTTCCGCCTATTTTTGGACAGTTAAAACTGTTGTTAACTTTTGTGTGAGTTTGAAATTATGGTCCTTCTCTTTCTTTCTCTTTTTCTATTATACCTTTTGGAAATCGCCAAGTTGGTTCCTTGTGGCCTTTATAAAAGAGGGAAATGGCTAGGGATTTTGGATTTGGCTTCAGCTTCAGCTTATGTACTCTTCTGTATTCTCGTGTTCGTGCTTGCTCGTGTTTTGACTGTAATCTTGTGATTTTGAATTATCCTGTACCAGCATTACAAACAAAACAAAATACAAGCATTATTTTTTGCCATTTTTTGGTCTGTTTTGGGTTTATTTGGGTTAATTTAGGAACAAAACGGATATGTGACTTTTATACTTATCAAAATTCCCTAAACTAAACGATTGTGTGTCCTTCAAGCTGATCCCATGCCTTATAATACCAAATACCTCAAAATGCCCAAATCTAAACCTTTGAAAAAGTGCAAAGAGTTTTGTTTGAGAGAGATAAGAGATCACAAGTTATAAAACACCCGACTTCCCTTTTATTTTTCTCTTTTTATGATTTTTCTTGATAATTAACTACCTAAATTTATTTTTGTGTTGATATGATGTATTGTTTTCATTACCTCATAGGTAACTTTGAGGATCATAGAACAAAAAGCACAATTAAGTGTCTAAAAGATAACTTCATCATCCCCGATTTTTCACTTTTCCCCATGCTAAGCTTAAAAATAAGATCATTGTTAATTACAAGTCATGACACTAAACACTACTCCATAAATATAATTGTTTCTTACTTTTCTCCGTAAATTCCTATTTTTTTTATCTCAGGATTTTACTTAAGTCATATACCCGAAGGCTCTTTAAGACTTTTGTTTCAATACTTATTAATTCCAGAAATAAAGCGTAATGGTAAAGAACACAATAATTAGCTCCTAGCCCTTTTCAAAAGATCAAAAGTTATCAAGAATAAAGTCCACATCGAGGCGACCAAAATTTGGCTTTTATTAGGTTACTTAAGCAAGGCACCATTCATGTCATATACCCAAAGGCTCTTTAAGGCATGAATGGACCAATCTTATTTGCACCATATACCCTTAGGGCTCTTTAAGGTACAAAGTAAGACAAAAATAAAGCAACATTATTATACCTCAGCCCTTTAGTAGGCTACAACATCGGCCTCGCTCGACAATGATGTAGCAAAATATTCGGAACTTCGGATTATATAAGTTAAAAACGGTGCCTTTATCTCGAAGCCACATCGATAGCGAGTCGACATTGAGGGAGGTTTATTCTACTTATTATGGGACACCGGATCCTACCTTCATATTTTTGGGAAAACTCCAACATCGGCCACGCCTTTTCGACACGATGAAGTAATCTTTTGGCGTAGATACTCTATTTATTTATTTTTTTTACATTTTTAATGCCAAATTGGAGTATTCCTGATGTGTATCATTATAATCACAACGGAACTAAAGAAAACTTCTATTAATTATTAATGATACACAAAAAATCATACAACTCTATTTATTAAAATTTATATATATAAGGTGAAACAAGCTAATGGGAGGGAAAAAAGCCCACAATTAATACTTATGTGCTTGTAAAAAAAACCCAAAAGCTATTCTACGTTTTATTGCCATGACTTATAAAAATAACACTATCATTTCTTGTTCTTTGCAATTTAAATTTTCTATAGAAAGAAATGCGCAAATACTTACCTATATAAACTTTCAACTCGGCAATTCTTAAAATCTATTGAGATAGGGCAAAGTCTTCATTTACTAATGATTTCAAGTCTTGCATATTTATAAGTCTACGTGAGGACTAGCAATAACTATCATCAATAATTGTTTAAGGAGAAAAGCTAGAATCTACACTTACGATCGGGTCATAAAAATTACTTCTTATTTCTTCCCAGCGGAAAACCCTAATCGTTGTCTAACACTTTTTTATTATTATTTTTATTTATTGACTTTAAAAATTAAAATTTTCGCTAATTTTTGTGGGAAATAAAAGGGTACGTAAGAACAAAACATATAAGCAAATAGTAAACATCAAATAGATAGATCCCCTTCCCAAACTAAAACGATAAACATTTGTCTCAATGTTAAAGTCGGGTTTCTACTAAATCTACGCCGTGTATGGGGGGTATGCAAAAGATAAACGTTAATCGATAAGATGAAAGGATATCGGATCTCCCCAAACTAATTTCACACAAAGGATGAAAAACTCGAGTAGAACGGGATAATTCAACCGGACACGAGAGGCTTCATTGAATTTGTTGGGAGAATCCTGCAAAAATCACAACAAACAAGCAACAAACAACGAGAAATCGGAAAGAGAACAAGCCTCTCTCAACACAACACATTAGATAAGAAAATAGAAAGGATAAGCATGGGGTGAACTCCCATGAAGCGGCTTGTTTTTGGTCACCGAGTCGCAAGCTCGACTCGATCCCTGAATTTAGTTGTCCTTAGGGAAAGTCTGGAGGTCCGGGATAACCAACGGTGGTGTATCCCCTCCATAGTAATGCTTCAAACGGTGGTAGTTGACTTTGAAATTAGAACCATCTGTATGAGGACAACTTGCAGTGCCCATAAGACATAGGACTAACACTTTCGGTTGATTGTGAAAGGTCCGGACCAACGGGACTTGAGCTTTCCGGAGAAAATCTTTAATCGGGAGTTGAAAAGCAAGACTTGATCACCAACATTGAAGATTCGGTTCTTTATCTTGGAATCGTGTAGCTTCTTTGTCTTCTCCTTATAGATTAATGAATTCTCGTAAGCTTGATCACGAAGCTCGCTGAGTTCATTGAGTTGAAGCTTTCGATAATCACCCGCGGTCTTTAAATCGAAGTTGGCATGCTTGAGAGCCCAATACGCCTTGTGTTCTAGTTTAACTGGTAAGTGACACGCTTTTTCATAGACTAACTTGTACGGAGTAAATCCAATTGGAGTCTTGTAAGCGGTTCTAAAAGCCCATAATGCATCATCTAGTTTGTCGGACCATGAGGCACGGTTTTCTCCGACCGTCCTCTCCAAAATTCTTTTGAGACCTCGATTCGTGACTTCAACTTGACCACTCGTTTGAGGATGGTAAGGAGTCGAAAGACGATGGGTGACACCATATTTAGACATAACTTTATCAAATTTGTCGTTACAAAAATGGGTCCCACGATCGCTTATGATTGCTCTCGGAGCACCGAATCGGGAGAAAAGGGATTTTAAGAACTTAACAACTACCCTAGCATCGTTGGTGGGGAGCGCTTTCGCTTCAACCCATTTGGAAAGATAGTCGACGGCTACTAGAATATATTTGTTACCTCTAGAGAATTTCGAGAGCTTCTTTGCCATCTACACACCTTCGGATTATTTGATCCGCACAAGTCTTGAAAAGAAAAGGGTCATCCCAGAAATAATGTTTTACATCTTTAAAGAACTTGTTTTTCTCTTGAGTCGACATTCCTTTTTTAATGAATTTCCCCGCGTGGTAGTTAGCAAAGTCGGCGAACCACGGGGTACTTTGGTCTTTAGAAGTTAACACACTTAAAGTCTCTAAAGGAAAAGTCTCGGTAATCTCTTTTGGATCAAAAGTATTTTCGTAAGGGTTTTCAAGACGAGAGAGGTGATCGGCTGCATAGTTTTCAGCTCCCTTAGTATCGATAACTTTGAAATCAAATTCCTGAAGAAGTAAGACCCATCGAAGCAATCTTGCTTTGGCGTCTTTCTTGTTGAAAAGGTATTTCAATGCGGAGTGGTCTGTGTAAACAACACTTTTGTTCATGATTAGATATGATCGAAACTTCTCAAATGCGTAAACAACTGCAAGCATTTCTTTCTCGGTTGTTGTGTAGTTTGATTCTGCTTCTGTCATGGTCTTACTTGCGTAATGAATTGGTCGAAAATGCTTCTCAATTCTCTGTCCTAGGACCGCACCAATTGCATAATCACTTGCATCACACATGATTTCAAAAGGTTGGTCCCAATTTGGAGCAATGAGAATTGGAGCTTCGGTCAACTTCTTTTTCAATGTTTGAAAAGCAAGAATGCAATCTTCCGAAAAAATAAAGGGAGTGTTCTTCTCTAAGAGATGGGTCATGGGTCGAGAGATTTTGGAAAAGTCTTTGATAAATCTTCGATAGAATCCAGCATGTCCGAGAAAACTTCAAATTCCTTTGACTGTCGTTGGGTGAGGAAGCTTAGAAATTACATCAACTTTGGCCTTATCGACTTCAATTCCTTTTCTAGAGATCTTATGTCCTAAAACAATGCCTTCTTTAACCATGAAATGGCTCTTTTCCCAATTTAGTGCTAATTTGGTGTCTTCACACCTTTTAAGCATTTTATCTAAATTGGCAAGACATGAGGAAAAAGAATCTCCAAAAACTGAAAAATCGTCCATAAAAACCTCCATCGTTTTTTCTATCATGTCGTGAAAAATGGCCATCATACAACGTTGAAAAGTTCCGGGTGCATTGCACAAACCGAATGGCATACGACGGTACGCGAAAGTTCCGTATGGGCACGTGAAAGTAGTTTTCTCTTGATCTTTAGGATCAATTGGGATTTGAAAATACCCTGAAAAACCATCTAAGAAACAATAAAATTCGTTGCCGGCTAATCGCTCTAACATTTGGTCCATGAATGGTAACGGAAAATGGTCTTTACAAGTTGCTTCGTTTAACTTTCGATAATCGATACAAACTCTCCATCCCGTGACTAATCTTGTAGGCACCAGCTCATTTTCTTCGTTTGTGACAACGGTCATACCACCTTTTTTAGGAACACAATGGACTGGACTAACCCATGGACTATCCGAAATTGGATAAATCAATCCCGCGTCAAGAAGTTTTTCTACTTCTTTCTTGATGACGTCATGGATTTTAGGGTTAACCCTCCTTTGATGTTGGACTGAAGGTTGGTAATCATCTTCTAAAAGGATTTTGTGAGAGCAAAATTCTGGATCTATGCCTTTGATATCAGAAAGTTTCCAAGCAATTGCTTGTTTTCGGTTTTTCAAAACTTGAATGAGTGAGGTCTTTTCATCTAAGCTCAAATCTTTTGAAATTATGACTGGAAGTTTGTTATTTTCCTCTAAGAACGCATACTCGAGATGCGGAGGTAACTCTTTAAGCTCGACTTCGGGAATTTCATCTTTTGGTTCATAAGAAGTAGCATATTCGACTGAAGACTTCTTTGGTTCAACAACTTTAAGATCTCTTTGATTTTCTGGAAAGTAATTACCTTGGTTTGGTAGAGGAGGTAATGGTTCACTATTTAGGAGTGCCTCGAGAATGAGAATGTCACCCTCGGGATCATAGTACGTAGCATTGAAAACTGGTGAAACTGGTTCATCATCGATTGCTATGAAAGCATCGGCTTCCTCAAAGAGTAGAAAATCACTTTCATCAAACGGAGTAAGCGTTGGAGATGAAGTAGAAACAATCGGATCGAAGTATGGAGAAGGATTGTTGTAAGCAACGGAATCGGAAAATCCAAGTACTTCTTGTGAGTACTCTTCACAAGTGACATCGATTAGATCAACCTTCTTCAATGATTCGAGATTGTTGTATGAAATGGAAGGTGCATCACCACATTTAAGGGTTAACGATTGATCATCATTCCTAAGAGTAATCTCTCCTTCGTAAACATCGATTAAAGCATGAGCCGTCCTAAGAAAGGGTCGCCCAAAAAAAAGCCCGAGTCTCTATAATGGTACTCGAGGATCGCCTAGTTAAAATCTAGAACAACAAAATCGGCGGGAAAGTAAAATTTCCCTACTTTGACAAAAACATTTTCAGCTACACCGGTTGGTTTGGAAATTGTACGGTCGGCTAATTCTAATACCATTCTTGTTTCGGTTAGGCCTGAGAGTTGAAGCTTTTTCCAAATGGATAAAGGCATGAGATTGATACTAGCTCCTAAATCGGCAAGGGCTAAGTAACTATCGAACTCTGAAAAATCACAAGGAATGAGAAATCGACCGGGGTCACCTAGCTTTTCTGGAAGCTTTTTAAGGACAACCGCACTACAATTTTCATTCAACGGCGTTTTGGTTAACTCAATTAACTTGTCTTTGTTATTAAGCATCTTTTTGAACATCGGAGCAAACTTTGGCATATGAATGAGAGCATCCGCGAAACTTAGCTCAAAGTGAAGATTACGGAAGATTTCCATAAACTTTGAAGCTAGATATCAAACCTTCTTCACGAAACTTTTGTTTTTGAGTCTTGAATGGTAAGGTAAATTAGGTTTGGCTTTGTCGGCAACGAAAGAAGGTTCTTCGCTTGGCTCTTTGTCTTTGGTTTGTTCTTGGACTAATGGAGGAGGTTGGATGTCTTCGGTGCTCGGTAGCTCCGTATCCTTTGTCACCTCACTTTCCTTTTCCACCACCGGCGGTGGAATTGGAGGTCCATCGTAAGAAACACCACTACGAGTTGTAATTGCTTTGGCTTCATTTCTTGGGTTGAAATGGTAATTAGCTTTGGTAAAGAACTTGAACTTGAAAGGTTGGGTTGGAATTGCCAAATCATCTAAACTTGGTCAAAGGCTTGTAACAAACTTGTCACATTTGCCATTTGATTTTGCAAACCTTGATTTTGATTTTGCACATTCTTTAATACTGCATCGTTTGCTTTGACGTAGCTTTCAAAATCTGTTTTCAAAACACTATTTGTTGGAGGTTGGTAAGGTAAAACTTGATTGATTGGTGGTTGATTGGTTGGTGTTTGGTATGGTGAAGATTGATAAACTTGATTCTGGTTGTTTTGACGGTTTTGATTAAAGTTTCCTCCACGGTTTTGGTTGAAATTAGAATTGGTTCCTTGGTATCGGTTTTGATTGGTTTGGACATTCGGTTGATTGAAACCCGGTGGTCTCATTTGACTTGCCAAATTGGAAGGTTGGTTTCTTTGGAGAAAATTTCCAACTGCTGCGGTTTGTTGAAATTGCTGGATGTTGTCATGAAAAACGGGAAAATCGTTTCCACTTCGAGTTAACGGACAAAGGTTAAAATGGTGATTTGATCCACAAGTGACACAAACTTCCTCAACTGCTTTGACTGGTGCAGGAGTAGTAACAACTAAAGCTTTCATTTGATTCATCATTTGGTTCATCTTGATAGTCATCTTATCCTCGAGAGAAGCGGCTATTTGTTGCATATCGAAAGAATTATTAGAAGATGAAGAAAGAGGAGCATCCGTACTCACTCTTGAATCATAGCACAGACTCTGGAGTAACAAACATTTTGACTTGCTTTCAAATGATTGCTAAACCTTCTTGGAGGCATCTTGTCTAAGAAATTGCCACCTCTGCAGAATCTAATGCATCTTGATCGAATTTGAATTCAAAAGAATTGTAAAAAGGTATCAAGTTGGTGAAGTTCTAAAGGCCATGGTGAGGACATTGACGAAGGAGTCCTTTAAAAACGTTCCCATGCTTCATTAAAGGCTTCGTTTGTTTTTGATAAAAATAATGATCTCATTCCAGATAGTAAGTGGTTTTATGAAGGTGGGAAGTATTGGTTTATGAATTTTGAAACAAGTCGTCCCATGTGAAAAGATCTTGTGGTTCTTGTCAAACCAATCTCGGGCTTCACCGTCTAGAGAAAAAGGAAAACAGCAAAAGCACTTAACCAACCGAAGTGTTCGGACTTCTGGAGTCCTAAAACGTTGAAGTGACCTTATTAAAAAATCGAAGGTGATTGTGGGGATCTTGTCTACCCGTAAACTTATTACTTTGCACAAGATTGATTAAAGGTTGCTTAAGCTCGAAATTGTTAGCATTGATCGGTGGAACAACTATAGCATCTTCATACCCCTCGATGGGTGCTTGTAACATTTAGGCCATTGTTCGAATTTCGCATTGGAACAACGTTTGTTCTACAATTGTTTACTGTCTAACTCAAAATTTTCAACAAGCACGGAAGATTTTGTTGTTGTCGACGTCTTCGAGATTGCGAACGAGTGCGCATAAAAAGAAAAACTAACAATTAAAAAGCAAAACTTTACACTAATTTTTTTTTTTAACGGTTACACGAAAGAGACTTAAACCAAATAATCAACTACTTCACGGTAGCTCTTGAAAATTTCTTTTCAAGGTGAGCCGTACTTGGTAGTGACACAAAATGGCAAGTGTTAAATCTTTGATTACGATTTGGAACAAAAATTTTTTTTTGCGAAGTTCTCCGGAAATTGAAATGCATTACTCTTATCTACAATAGAAGATATTATTTGTTGTTTGTTCGATTACCACACACTTTGTTTATTGGGCATGTCTTAGGTTTAAAGGGACAAGTAGACGCCCGAAGAGATCACACACATCTACACTCTCACTCACGTCCATCCTTACCATCCCCATCTCTTCGATATTTTGTTTTGTTTCCATTCGATAAAAGAAAAAGGAAAATCTCACACACTATACATAGAGAGAGAGCGCGAGATTTATATGTTATAATTTTTTTTCCCACTTCCACTCCATTATTATTTTAAAAACAAGAATGAAACTTTCGAGGACGAAAGGATCTTCAAACCAAATCGACAAACAAAAACGTAGTAATCGTAGACACTAGTCCCCGGCAACGGCGCCAAAAACTGATTGCAGTCTTACGTACCTATAAAATATATAATAATAATACTACTTAGGTAAATTCCAACTATTCACCTTTAACCAAGGTAAAAAGTTAAGACTTACAAAAATAATATAATATATATAATATACGTATGTTTGACCGGGTAAGTATGATCACCCGGGTCGTTTCCCCAATGACTAGTGAGATTGAAACCACGTTTTAGTTCGGATCCTGATTTGAATGGAACAAAGATATTTTGGATAAGCTATTGCTATGAAATTAAGAAGCAACAAATAATGACAATTAAGCAAATAAACAAATTTTAAATCCTAAAAATGTAAACTAAAATTTTACTAGATAAAGAAAAATTGCCTAAGATTATTAAAAACAAAAGCCCTAATTTTTATCTTTTTATAAAAGTTTTAATCTAGCGACACACAACATAATTAAAAATCAACCCTAAATACTAATTAAAATTAATAAACCTAATTAAAAACTTAACTAAGAACTAATGGAGCAAAACCTAAGAAACTAACGGGGAAACTAACAAACTAACGGAGGGACTAACTGAAAAAACAATTAAAATCGAAAAGTTACACTTTCTACCCTGAGAATCTATCCCGACAACAAACAAGACCCGAATTAAATGAAATTTGAAAAGTGCCTTAATATGAAAAAACTCAAAGAAACAAAGTTGTAGAAGGAAAACTAGGGTAATCAAAATTAATAAAAGCTACTTAGGCTGAAACTCAACAAATAACGCTCTCAAAAAGCTTATCTTAAGCCTGTTAACAAGAAAGAGGAGGGCTTTTCCCTTGGTTTTAGAAAATAAGCTATAGAAATCTCAAACAAATCAAAATGAAAAAGGAAAAGAAGTTCTTACGAAGAGCTATGATATGCTTAGAGTCTATATATGAAAAGAAATAAAGCTTAAGCTACTTTATACTACTGATATCGATAAAAATAAGCAAATCAGAATAATCAAAGTAACTCAAAATCCAATTGAGCTAAAGACTTTAAATAAGCTAAACTAAACCTGAAACTTAAAGGATTTAATAAAACAGACTTATAATACTATCTGAATTAAGGCTAGAAAACTAGATCCAATAAGCTAAACTTTCAAATTTTAAATCCTAAATTTCTAAGTACGTTTTTGCTTTCCAATCTTTTTGACAGCAAAAATAAGCTAAGATAATAAGCTAGAAAATGAAATTAAAGACTTAAACTATATTAAGCTATATTAAAACTTAAATCCTACTGAATTTAATAAGCTAAATCCTAAAATTACTTATCTAAATGAGGCTGAGAACACAGCAGTACTAACTTTGGAAGTTAGTACTGGTAGTGTAAAAGTTCAGCAGTACTTTCAAGAGAAAGTACTGCTGGTGCAATTTTGACTTTTGAAAACTAAATAAGCAACGAAATAAGCTAGAGAATGAAAACTAAATCTAAATAAGCTGAAACTAAACTTAATTCTACTGAGATTAAAGCTAACAGTACTAACTTATGAAAGCAGTACTAACTTGGAGGTTAGTACTGGTAGTGCAAAGGCTCAGCAGTATTAACTTATGTTAATACTGTTAGTGCAAATTAAGAGTGCACTAAACCAAACACCCCTTTATCATTTTGACAGGATTTAGAAAAGCTTTTTAAGAGAAATTTAATGAACAAGTGCTAAATACCAGATAAAAACTAGCTTAAAACAAACTTAATGATCATGATTAAACAACTGAATAAGCCTTAATCTGAGATCTAAACTATTTAAACTAATATTTTTGGTTTTTATGAGTTTTTATGACAGAAATGAGTAACTAATGATCTATAACTATGGAAGCAAAAACAGATTAAAACAAACAACTAATAAGTACTAGAAGAGACATTTAAACACTAATAAGCAAAGAGAATAAGCAAATAAGCAAATCTAAACATAGCAAGCAATAACATCAATATTTAAAACTAGAATTTAAAGGTAAATGGAAGAGAAACTTACAAACTCCTCTAGCTAAACAAGAGGACCAATTAAGGCAGCTACAAGCTCTCTAGCTTATGAATAAGCTAGAGTATAAGTCCTTGGGATCTCTTCCAAGGTAAGATCCCCTTCCAAAAGCTTAGATACAATAAGATCCATAATAGGTTTAACTGATTTAAGGTTTAGATAAGGTTAATACTGAATTCAAACAGCTCGTAATTCAAGCTTTATAGATCTGGAAAGAGCTTATAAGAGGCTTATTGAGGACAATTTTAGCTTATTAAGAGAGCTTAAAGGTTGAAAATAAGAAGAGCTATCACAATTAAAACTGAATTTCATTAATCGAAAACTGAATTACATTACTAGAAAAGGAAATTACAAGAACATTTTAGTAAAAATACGAATTTAAACTAAAAATTATATAAAAACTAGAATCGACTACTAAAAAAAACTAGATAGGAAGAAAAGACTAGATATTGTGTGTGTGAGAAGTGAGGCCTATTTATAGTGCCAAGCTGAAGCTTCTAGGACCTCTAGCCCTGCTCTCCAATCTTCAATCTCTGCCATTCATTTAATCAATCATTTGAGCTTCATTTGTGACCGTTTGATCAAGAAGTGGACACCTGAGGATTGCCAGCGTGGCATTCTTTGATGTGACGTTTGTGCTTCTTTTGTGAGTGAGTTTAGCACAAAACCCACCACTATTTGTGCTTCTTTACTTGATGATGTGGCTCTTCTTTAATGAATCCTTTAATTAAAGACTGATTTGACCCTGGGTTGTGATGTAACCTCTTGAAATTGACCTTAATCCCCCATCTAATTTTGATTTGCCCCTTGTTTTTGACTGGATGGTGAAATGGGGGAGACGGGTGAATAGTAAAAGTGCTTCCCGCTTCTTTTTCGACATTATAAACTGTTTGGAGTTTAGGAAGGAGTTGCCATTGGCTCCCTTCTCTTTCATTTCCTCTTTTAAGTTATAAAGAACTTTTGGAAATTTGCAATATAGGCCCTGTAGAAGAAAATTGGCTAAGGCTTTGGATTCTTTGGCTTCGCTTGTACCTTTTGATTCTCCGTGTCCGTGTTTGCTTCTTATTGATGTTTTCTTGTGATTTTATGACTATATCCGTACCTGCAACAACGACAAACACAAAACATACTAAGCATATTCTTCTTTATCATCACGATTTGCCATTTTTGGTATGTTTTTGGGGTTAATTGGGTATTTTAGGTACACCAACGATATGTGTATTTTACACCTAACACTTCTTTCTTTCTAGTTTTCTTAATTTTCTCGTTAGCTCTAAAATTTCCTTTTCTAAAGATCTCTTTTAGTTTTTTAAAATTTATTCTTTTTATAGATTTTTATAGTTAATTTCCACAAAAGCTATCGTATTCAATTTGTATATAACATTATCAAAGAGAAGATGCATTATCACTATAGCAAGAATAGTTAAGAGTTACCTCATTTGACGATTGAGCCATGAGACAAGTTTCGTCGTTGGTTTTGTCTTCGGCGTAATTCTCGCTATCGCTCCAAGAGTCGTTAATGAAAGCCATTTGATCTTTGTTGCGAGATGGTTTTGGACAATCACCAATGAGATGATTTGGATCACCACATCTAAAACATTTTCGGCCACTCTTTCCTTTCTTCTTATCTCTTTGTTGGAATGACTTCTTTTCTTCTCTTGGTTGCCGAACAAATTTACCCTTTCTTCTAAGAAGTTTTTAAAGTTTCTTACGGCCATAACATATTCTTCGTCATCACTTTTGGAATTCGAAGTTTCATCATCACCAGACTCTTTCTTAGCTTTCAAGGCGATGGACTTAATTCGTTCCTTTTTGCCTTTATAAATTTCATAATCTTTTTCCATGACAACTTCATATACTTTTAGATTTCCGATAAGCTCGTCTAGAGCTAGTGATGACAAATCTTTCGATTCTTCAATCGCCATGACCTATGCTCTCCATTTAGGATGTAGAGCCCTAAGAAACTTCCTAACATAGTTTTTGCCAGAGAAACCTTCATCAAGAGCTTTAATACTAGTAATAATAGTGTTAAATCTAGCAAAACCGCTATCAATAGATTCTTCTTCAAGGATAGAAAATTGTTCATATTGTTAAACAAGAAGAACAATTTTATTTTCCTTTACTTGGCTATTACCTTGATGTGTGATTAACAACGATTGCCAAATATCTTTAGCCGTTTTACATATAAAAATTCTTTTCCCCCCCCCCCCCCCCCCCCCCCCCCACCCACACCCCCCCCACCACCCCCACCCCCCCCACCCCCCTCCCCCCCCCACCCCCCCCCCCCCCACACCCCCCTGGACCCCCCCCCCGTAGATTCCTTTTTGGTAAAGCATTGTAAAGAACCATTTTAACTTCATTATTTAAGCAAATTTCTTTTTAAGATCATCATCACTTGTTGTTTTAAAAAGAACCGTTTCTAAAACTTGGGTTTCTTTGTTTCTAGCAATTCGGATGGAAAATCACCATTCAAGATAATATGCCAAAGATCTAAATCTTTTGCTTTCACATAAGTTTCAAATCTATTTTTCCAATAAATAAAATGATCACTTTCAAAAAGAGGTGGTCTTTGCATAGATTGCCCTTCTAGATATTTATCCGAATCCATAGATCAATTCAAGCTTTAATGTACAATATACGTTAAAGATCTTGGGTGGCCTTGGCTTCTAATACCAATTGTAGAAACTAGAAATGGGGATGAATAGTTTTTACCGTTTTAAAATTAAAACTTAGATTGTCGACTTATGCGTATTCAAGAGATATACACAAGTGTATATGATAGCGATGGAGTAAGTAAATAAACTATCTACAAAATGTAAGGAAGTAAAGATAAGAAAGATCAAACCGATGACACAATGATTTATAGTGGTTAGGCTATGAAGCTCTTCTTTGCCCTACTCCACTCCCCAAGTACCCAACTTGAGAGTTATCTTCACTATGTCAACAAGCTCCCTTTAGGCAGAGAAAAGCGTACACGTCACTTACACTTTTTCCGGTACTAAGCTAAATATCGAGTTCTACTTCGAGATAGATCCAATCTAACACACTATGTATTTTGAGGCCTAAATACTAACCTATCATACGCATATGATACACACAACACACAACACAAGATATACAAGATGAATGATTATCACAAACGTAATGACACAACTAAACTATTAACACTTAAAGCTTGACGTCTTCTTTAGTGTTCTTCACTAAAGAGTGGAATGAATTGATCACTTCTAATGGATTATGTAAAAATTAAAATGATCAAAGAATATAAAAGATAAAATATATGTGAGAAAAATATTTGTCAAGAGTTGTTTAAAATGAAGGAATGAGGTTGGTATTTATAGGCAACCATTTGAAATTCAAATTTGTACCTGGGGAACAAAATGTGCGACCCACGGATCTCCTATACCCTGGATCTGTCTAGTGCTTTTGGTGGATCCGTGGGTGGAGCTGGGACAAAATTTGTCATTTTGTGATTAACCCCAAATCTATTCAAAATATTGTTTTGTACTTATTAAAACTAGTTTAATAGACTCTTCTAGAAGAAAATATTTCTTATCACCAATAAGGAAAGATTTTCTAGATTTGGGAAGATTTGGAAAGATTGTTTCCACTTATGGTTAATCTTATTTTGTCTTACATGATTAATATAACTAGCTTATAATTAATCATGTGTTAGCTTAAATCATTTAATTAGAAAAAATTTATGCAAATGATAATATTTTTCTTTGATCATTAACTATGTTTAATAATGACATATTCATACCTTAAGTGATTTGTCGTCGTCAAGTAAACTTTCGACTAAATAACTTGTTTACGTAAACTTTTACGTAGTATGACATTATATTTGTTATTATCAAAACATGAAGATCATTAAATATAAATATCTTTTTTGCGCGAATATTTGTATTAACAAAATCGTTCGCTGATTGCTCTATAGACCCTATTTGTACTACCACGTTATAGCGTTACACGACTGGTGTAAACAAATTATTAAAAATTCCTTAGCCTACTCGATTTACCAGTACATTAGCATTCGAACTCGCCATACCAGGATTTGGTGTCAAATTAGGCAGGAGTCTAGGTAGGGTGGAGAGGACCAGGGACGAAGGTAGAGGAGACCTACGACATCTAGGGGACAGGGAGACGCCACAAACCATCACTAGCCAATTTACGGGACAGTTCTTGCCAGCAATCTTCGAATCACATCTCCATTCAGAATTATTAATTCGATCGGAGTATCCCATGTGAAATAGTACCAGGTAGCATCCACTAACGACGTGAACCAGAAGAATCCAACCCAGTCTTAACGAAACATTTTTGTTACTTTTTTCTTCTTTCCACCCCTCCTACGATCTTAAAAAACCAGCTTTCATTATCAAATCATACAAACCACAGATTACGAAGAAACAATTAACCGCTTTATCTTCTTTTGCACATCAACCCTGAGTAGTGTATAATCGAGTATGGTGATTTAATGGTTTAAGAAGAATGTTACGATCGAGTAATATTTAGGGGGGTTGTTTTTGTTGTACTTTTTCGGTAAAGAACTAAAAGCCTCATCAATATTTCTCCCACATATAATTCTTTGTTCAATTCATGTTTACGTTTTCGGCAACAAAACACTTGGGTTTATTGTCTTTATTAATTATATTGATTACCAACACTATCTTATTAAACATAATAAACAATATATTAAAACTTACATGTTCTGACTAGTGCAAACGGCTCGGGCATCATCCGCATAGTTTGCATACTTGCCTGACATATCTAAAATCGTACGCATCATAAACCAAGTTTAGCTCCCGGAGGGGCCACTGTGGACACTTTCCGTGCTCGTGTAACCTTCGACATGAAAGACCACCCTTGAATCAAGGCTGCATCCAAAGATCGATAATCTCCTTATTCAAACATTCTCAACTTTAGGCTTAGCCACCGGATTCGGCTTGCCTTTAATTAGATGACACATTAATAGTCGCAAGACTGGAACCTAGTTGCGACTTCCAAGCTAGTATTTTTGTTTCTCGCATTAAATTCTCACCTTTAAGAATATTTCGAACATCCCACTCCAAAGCCCCATGGTCGATCCTTCTTTACATCCTCTATGTTAGGAAAATATTGTAAACAGACTTAATACTGTTAGTTATTATAGTTAAAGTCTGTTTTATAGTTAGTACTGATAGCTGGAGTCGATAGTACTGTTGTATTAAAGTTAAGTCTGGTAGAGCAAGTTAGTTGCTAGCATTAACTTAAGTCTGGCAGTTTTAAGTTAATACTGCATGGTCAGCAGTTAGTCTGTTGTTATATTAGTAATAGTTATCAACTTAACGTGATTTAGGAAGAGATAAGTATTTCTCTTAACGCGTTTAGGGTTCCTTAAATCTTTAAAACGCGTTTAAGGTTCCTTGAATCTTATAAATGAAATAGAATAGTATTGTAGATAGATCAATTGATTGAGTATTCACAATAAAATAGTAATAGTAATAGCAATTTTAGTATTTGTTCTTGTGTTCGTCTTGGTATAAGTATTGATATTCCGCGTCAATATTTATATTCACAGTCATTGTCTCTTATAGTCCTTTGAATAAATCCAAAGATACTATAAGAGACAATGACTGTAAATATAAATATTGACGCGGAATATCAATACTTATACCAAGACAAACACAAGAACAAATACTAAAATTGCTATTACTATTACTATTTTATTGTGAATACTCAATCAATTGATCTATCTACAATACTATTCTATGTTCATTTTATATAGCTTACAGGAACCCTAAAGCGTTAAGAGTTTTAAGGAACCCTAAACGCGTTAGAGATAATACTTATCTCTTCCTAGATCAACGCTAGTTGATAACTATTACTAATTTTAAAACAGACTTAAACTGTATGACATAGCAGTATAATGTAATACTGCCAGACTTAAAGATATGCTAGCAGACTTAACTTGCTCTACCAGACTTAACTTTAAATACTAACAGTATCTAAATATTCAGCTATCTAGTACTAAACTATAACTAACAGGACTTAACTTTAATACTTAACAGTATTAAGTGATGTTTACATATATTTCCTAACAATCCTCACCCTAATTGATCTTCATTCATGTACTTCAAGTTTCTTCGTACGTTGGCTTACTTTGGGATTTAGAGGATTTGTCTTATACTTCTGTCTTCAAAATAATATGTCTCTTATGTCTTTCAAATCTTGACAGCAAAAGTCTTATAGCATAAAATCTTGATGCAACAAAATATAGTTTTGGCAAACTACCAGCCATTAACGGATTTGTGTGTCTTTACCATGAGCTAGTTGCTAGGACTAGCCAATGTTTAGGTTTTGTAAGACCATGGTATTTGATATCCATTTTTTGAGACAATTATCATCAGACTATAAACGGATTTGATACTCTTTATCAGCTAGCCGTTTGCTCTGGAGTAGCCATGCTTTAGTATGAATTACTATGTGCATTGAATACCATACAATTTTGTAATTGTCAACCCATGAACGGATTTGAGGGAGGTTATTAACAAGCAGACATTTGCTCTTGGCACTAGTTAGTTCTTTTGTCTGTTGACATGGTGAACCAAAAGACCATTTTTTGTTGTGTGGTGGTTTGTCAAAAATCCAACCCTTTCTGCCTCTTCATGGTCTGATTTGGCTAAAGTCATCATCATTCAGATCTTCAAATTCTTCAGACTGCTATTTTCAAATTTGATCAGCTCCAAAAGCCTAGTGCCTATTCCTTCTTTCAGTTTCTTAATTCAAATCCAAAAGTTGTGAAAGCACTTCCTTGGCAGAGGGTATACTGTTTTTACAAGATATGGAATGATCATGTCCATTACTTGTCTATGATAGTATGTACTCTGAGAACTATGTAATTTCCAGCTAATAATCTTCCAGTTAAGTGTTCATCCCAAAAGTCAGTAGTGTCACCTGATTAACATTATTATCAGTCTCACCAAAGCATCTTTTCAGAAGCCTTCAGGAATTTCATTTGATATTTTCCATTACAAGTTCATAGACAGCCTTCAAAGTCTTCTCTGTCAAGATTTGACTAGGACTCTATACAAGGTGGAAAGAATCTCTTATTTCCATTAATCCTTGGTTACCTATTAAGATAGGCATCTTCCCAAAGGTTTGGGTTTTTGGGATCATATGAGGTTTAGTTGTGAAGTAAAATGACTTCATCAAAATGGGTTATTGTATGATCAGAATCTCAAACATCAATCACTTATTTTATCTTCTTAGGGCTATATGTAAGCTCATCTTTAATCCATCATCTTTCTCTTGTGAGACAAGAGGTATACTATTTCTTTTTGCATTTTAGCTGCCTTCTTGTGCCTTCTTCCTTTTTCTTAGCTCTTCTTCCTCTTGAACTTCCTCTTGGATAGATTCGGCCTTCTGTTCTTTATCTTTATAAAAATATTAAAAATAAAAAAAAATAAAAATATAATATAAAGAATAAAAAAAAAAATTAAAAAAAAATAATAAAAAAAAAAATCAGCAGCTTGCTCATTCATCTTTTTGACTGCTCTTTCATCTTCTTCAGATCCAATAGCCACAAAAGTCTGATCTTGTTTCTTATATCTCTCATACAAGACTTGGATCTCCTCAAAGGATTTAGACTTTAACTCAGCATGCTTCTTATTTGCAACATGTTTCAGATAAGTGATCATCTGATTTCTAAGCTGAGATATTGTTGGTGGCTTGTTTCTGATAGCAGCATATCTTTGTTCTGTAAGAAACTTCCTTTGGGCAGCAATTGTGTCATGTAGAAACTTTGCTCTATCCTCAATAGAATATTGCTCCCTTTCTTCTTGTTGAATCTTTTCTGCAAGAATCTGATCTGCATTTAGTCTTGCTTGAATGTAGTCAAATTCAGTTGCAAGTGCTTCTTTTGCAGCTTCTTCCTCTTGCTCTACCAATCTTCTAGCCAGAAGCTCATCAAGATGAATTTGTCTTTGTGCTTCAGCATCCATTGTAGCTTGCAATCTTTGAGCTGCCTCTAAATCTGCTAGCACTTGAAGCTCTTGCTCTCTTGATTTCTTTGATGCTTGAACTTCGGCTTGAAGGTCTTCTTCAGTCATTGGAGCTTTTCCTTCTCTCCTTTGGACTCTTTCTGTCTCACCAGTATTAAGTTCAGCTGAAGGTGTACTACCAGTATTAACTTGAGCTGAAGGTGTACTTTCCTGTATTAACTGCAGTATGGGGGTTAGCTATCTGGTCTTTCAGCATGTTTTTTCAAAAAATCTAAGACCTTGGTAGGAGTTGTTGAAGATTTGGTTTTTCCTTCTGTAAATCTTGCTACCAGGAGGGGCTTGATGATCCCTTAAATCCTTCAGAAGCTACATTAGTTAAGATTTGGTGACAGCTCTAAGGTAGAAGGATTATTTGTTCTGATTGAGCTCCCTGAATTCCTTGCTCTTTTCAGGATAGTTGGCAAATTTATTTTCTTGATCCTGTTTGTGAAGGATTATTTGATCCTGACACTATGCATCCTCAGTTTCCTCTCTTTTTATCTTCTTGCCTCAACTTATTTTCTAGCTTCTTGACCTTCTCTTTTTCAGTAAAAAGTACATTTAGCTTTTTATCACATATCTTTTCCACTGATACTACCTTTACTTCCTCCAAAAGTAACAGATCCCACTTTGGATAGTTCTTGATAATCTTCAAGATGGGCCCTGTTACCAGTCATGTGCCCAGAACATCACTAATCAAAAATACCTTATGCTCCATATGCTTCAGTGGATGTCCTGATATCATAAGAAGATTAGTTTCTCTTTGTGACCACAGGCCTTTCACAGGCCCCACCCTTTGTGCTTTGATTAATGGGTCTGCCTTGTGGACATTGAAACATTAACATTTGAATCAGGGGTTGGTCAACTATTGGATATTGGGAGTGGTTATTACTTTTCTACCAAACACTAACCTGCGGTGGTTTTACAGCAGTGACCATTTTGCCCTAGTAACAGCATATTTATTTGACTTGTATGCTGTATTCCATTTGAAAAGGTCTGATTGACAGGTGATCTGTGTTGTTTTGAAATAACATTTCTTTAGACTTTTAAGATTCTACTGAGTAAGGTTAGGGCTGGTTTTGTTTGAAGTCTGGTTTGATATGGTCTATTTACTCTAGTTAGTTTTATATCTTGCAAACTAACTGATATTATACTTTTGATCTGCAGTATGTTATAATCTAGTATTATCTAATTCAATTAATATTTTTCATAATAATATATCCTTATATATTTTATAATGTAATTTTTAATTTGTTGGATTTAAGTTCTTATAAATTTTTAATTTTGCATTTTATGTTTCATCTCACTCCTTCTTCATTATTTCCTAAAATTTATCTATATCATGGCAATGTGTGTGTGTGTTTTATGCGCTCTCGGCGATTAAGAGATTGTTGTGGTGTGGTGTTTTCCTTAATGTTTTAAAATTTCATTTTTATTTTTTATTTTGCTGGCGTCTGTGTGTTTAAGACTCGCATGTCTAGTGAGAAAGAAAATACATATAAGTACTTGTGTGTGTATTTAATCTCTCAACATATATGATAGATATAATCTGCTCGCTCTCCTTTTATTTTTTGTGTGTTGGTTTGATGTTAATTTATGATAAATAGATTTGATAATATGAACACACTGAATAAATTCCACATTTCTCAACTGGTCTCTCGGCTCCAGCCTCAAAGGTTTTTGGGCGCCCCCCCCGCCCCCTGTTGGTTTTGATGTTCCTTTCCTTTTGAAAATTGGTCTTGTTTGTAAAAGGGAAAGAAGTGCCGGCGTATTGTAAGCAGTACAGCGTATCTTTAATAATTTGCAGAAAAACGGCGCCTCCTTGGTTATGTGCGGCGCACTTTTTGTGAAAAATAGGTTCTGTTGCCTCAGGAAAATATGTCAACACCCGACGTCATTTCCGAAAATTTTAATTTGTAAATATAAAAATGACTAATTCCCAAGAATGAAAACCACTCCCACGGGTTTCCTGTGGCGCCATAAAACTTTGATGTGTTATATAACTGCTTATACATTTATTATTTACTAGTCTTTTAATCCAACTTTCCACTAACATACGGGTAAACAAGTAACTAAACCCCAAGCGCTCTGAGGTATATGTTTAGCGTATCAACCCTCAGACCAGAGTCGTCTACCACAAAGCAATGGCTAATTTTTGAAATGGATCGATTATTATTACGATACTCTGAAATATCTATTAAGACGTCACGATCCTACACGATATGATAACTAAATTTTCAAGATTAATAAAATGATGTTTGCTTAGGGGTGCTGAGCACAAATTTAGACTAAAAATTGGATCGGGATATTGGGTTCAAAAAACTTAAGTATAATCAAATAAAGAAAGGGTTAATTTAACATAAATGACTTGTTCTATTTATTATAATCAAAATCATTGACGCCTTTAATGTTTGTTTACAAAATGCTTTTAGGTTCGATTCATGTTTGGAAAATAGGAATATGAACTTTCTTAACCAAGCTTGTTAGACATGGGGTCAAGCGTTAAACCTTTTTACCCTTGGTTAATGATCATTTTATTAGCCAAACCTCACAAGGCTAACATCTAGTTGTCATAGACAAACAACTTGGAAACCAAGCATATAGTCGGAGTCTTTCGACCTATATCCGGACTAGTACGATGATCAAATGATGATTAATAAGTCCAAGTGTAAAAACATCAAGTTCATATTGATAATTTCTAAAATTTACTAATTTATCCAAGTTTAATCCATAATTCTCTCATGATCCCCAAACAAACATGTTAAGCTACTCCATATTCAAAGATTCAAAACACATAACATGCCTCGTATCAGTTCAGAACTCATGTAATATGAAAGTAGAGAAACGTTTCTGTTTATACCGATTCCGTTAGCAAATTATATTGATTCTCAAAGAGGTAGTTTCCTCTCTCGAACAACGATTCTAACACCCTGAAATTCAACTCCAAACTATAAACAACTCTGTCACAGTCCTTAATAGCTTGAATTACATCTTCTTAAATGATTAATACCTGGAAATTGTAATGAACTAAGAACAATTCCCTAAATTCTTCCTAACTATCTTATTTTCTTATGATGATGAGAGAATGGTTTTTAGATGATGATTTTAGAGTTGAATTCATCCTCCTTTTATAGCCTTTGATTGAGCATAAGTTGTGGGAAGAAGGCAAGCCAATGGTTGCATAATAATGGCAATCATTATGATTTTTGAGTAACTGAAGGAAAAGTGCGCCACACTTGAGAAATTGTGCGCCGCACTTGGTGTTTAATTAAATTGCATTAACTTCGTTATGAAGTACGTCGCACAATAAGAATTGTGCACCACACTTTAGCTTTGTTCATTAATTCCTCCTTGGATTCTCTTCTAGATTCTTCTTATAATGACCGTTAGTGCATTTAATGGAATTTCTTTGCACGTTTAGTCCTTTTCTTTACTTTTGGTCCTGAATTTGGAAAAAAAATATTACACAACTACACAACAATCTTGCAATTAATTTCATGCGTTAACATATATATTTCGTGTATTTTCGAGGGATATTTTATCTATATTTGGAGTGTTATCAAACGCCCTGGTTGATTTAGGGGTAAGTATCAATCTTATGCCACACTCTTTTTTTTTGACGATTAGGAATTTCTAAACTGAAACCAACAAGAATGAGTATTCAATTGGATGATTGATCTATCAAATACCCCATCGAGGTGTGCGAGAATCTTTTCATAAAGGTGAATAAGTTCATATTTCTGGCTGATTTTGTAGTTTTGGAAATGGACGAAGACGAGCTAGTCCCGATCATTTTGGGATGACCTTTCCTCGCCACAACACGGGCTGTAATTGACGTTCACGAGGGAAAGTTAAGTCTAAGATTTAGAAATGAAATTTTCACCTTCAACATTGGGAAATCCATAAAATCAAAACACTCCCGTGATGATTATTTGTACTGCACCGATTACACCGCAAAGCTTGTCCAAGAATAATAGGTTGACACAATCGATCATGACGAAAAATGTGCTGAAGTAGAAGAAGAGGGAGATTATAATGAAGTACAAGCCGTATCTTTCTACCCTAAGATAGATCCAATAGAGCCACTTGAGTGGAAAGCCTCAAAAAAAAGATTGAAACCCTCAAGCATCGTTTAAATGTCATAGAGTCTTACACATTAATCTCGTTGATTATTGTGTCGATGCATGCTTAGATAAACTTATATGCCTATATCTATATGTATTATGCATCTAGGAATATATTTTCTTACACTAGAATATTTTTCTTCGCGTCTGTGTCACAAATCTAAAAAGGTCAAAAGAGTCGTGAAATGGTCTTATATCTCCTAGAGTCTTCACCCACACATTCTCTTAATCATTATCTCGCTTTCTTCCAAATAATCCACTCTTTCGTCAAGGAAAAGTTAGATACATATCTAACACTCATCTAAGTAGGTTTGACAACTTAAATATTTCATCTGAAATATTTAAGTATCTTTAACTTGCGATCGCAAACGTTAAAGGTCATATCCGAAAATTCATATTCAAGCCTTTTAACAACATATGTAAAATGATCTTCCTAAAGCTAAAAGCTTACATCAACCTTCGTGTGACAACGGTCTTACGAGTTTCTACATAAGTGATTCGTAGCCTCTTTAATATACACACCTTAAGACTAAGTACTTTCACTTCCGTTAGTCATTTCCATCCCCTTAGGAATGTCACGATGGTTTATCGTCATGCTCAGCTCAAACACAATGAGGATTGAACTTTATCCATCGATCTTAGGATAGAAAACTCATCAAAATTTATCGTCATTTCCTTCACGACAATGTCCAAAAGGAAATATCTTCATCAAAAAAGTTTCATCGAAAGACAACATCGTCAACATCTTCACCAAACCACTTAAACGTGAACCTTTTTAATTCTAAGTCTAGGAATGATGAAACAAATATCATAAACGTGTCATTCTCATTTTAATAGTCTTATTACCATTAAATACATTCTGATAAATCTTGATAACTTAATCATTTCATCCGAAATGTTTAAGCATTTTTAATTCGCGAAATGCAAATTAAAATGTCACTTATTCTTCATGTCTAAGTCGTTTCATAAAAACCTTAATCACGCCTCTATTATTATATAGATGGTTAACATCTTTCGTCCACCTTTTCACTACCACCTTTAAGACAACCTCGTACCTCGTCGTGTGATTGTTCTATGAACATTCGCAACACTCGAGAAGAGCTACATAACTTCACGAATGAAGTTCATCGTATGCTAACCGTCATCCGCCATGACATTGTCAAGCTCATCACTTCCGTCGTTATTTCTCTTCATTTATTCTTTTTATAATTTATGTCCGGATGAGCACGAATTAAAAGGGAAGGGAAAAGACACATGTTCACATATATCCTTTAACCAAATACTCTCAAGAACTCACATATGTGATTCTTATTTACTAGAAACCAACAATGTAAAACCCAGTCATCCTTACCACTACCAATCTTGAGTCATCCACCTAGTCATCTTCACAAGAAGATTCACCATGTAACCATTCCCCACAAGTGAATTTCACAATGAAATGTGTCTCATCTTCATTTCCCGACACTAATAAGCATGTGTGCCTATGTTGTCGAAAGTTAAGTGAATTTCGTAATGAAATGCGTCTCATCCTCATATCCTGACACTCATAAGCATGTGTGCCTATGTTGTCAAAAGCAAGTAAATTTCGTAATGAACTGCGTCTCATCCTCATATCCCGACACTCATAAGCATGTGTCCCTATGTTGTCAAAAGTCAAGTAAATTTCGTAATGAAATGCGTCTCATCCAATCATTTCCACTTTTTAGCAAAGTGAAGAACACAAAGAAGACATTCAATCTTCAAGTGTTGTTAAGTCATCACAATGTCAAGTCTTTCACTTCTCTTACACCATTTTCATATTTTCACCTTTGTCCGTCAACATTAACAACCAACAAAACACCCAATAAACCTATTGTCAACACCTTCCCTTTCTATTCACGCTCATCCTTCTTCGCTTATGTTCTCTCCTCAAATCATCCTTATCATCAACATTTAGTTCGACCTAAAGTCTTACGATAATGTTTATCCTTAAACACCCTAAACATGAAAAGCATATATAATGCTTAACAATGAAACCTTGAGGATTTAGGAATCTCTCAATACAACCCCTTAATCTATCAAATTCCTATATTTCATATCTTGGTAGATGACGGATCCATTAAGGAACATGTCAATCAAAATACATTAATACTCCTTATCCAAATTACATCTTGAAAGAAGTCATAGTGTGTCAATCAATAAACGAATTTTGTTCTCATTTATTAAAGTCGGTATTATACCGAAGGGTGGTCAAGTCTTAAGCATGTGTCGGTCGAACCTTATCATTGGTTCCTAAATATTCTCATGTCTTAAGTATACGTTGTGTGTCTAGGTTTTATTTTTCTTTTAAAATGTCATAGTTTAGAGTTGCATCTATCTTGAGGGACATGGCATGTCTTGTTCCCCGTTTAGTGCATTCTGATTATTATAGCATCATGATATTATTATATATGCGCACTTTTCTACAAAAAAATTTGTATAGTACACTTTCGTACCTTGATTCCTTGGTGCCCCAAACAAGGGGGAGCATACACTGAGGGGAAGTTGCAACCGTTATGACATCTACACATTTCTTGATATGGTGTTATTTACCCCCCTATTAATATTGCTCTTATATATATATATATATATATATATATATATATATATATATATATATATATATATATCTTGTTGCACAAAACTAACCTTTGATGTAGGTTAAGAATTTGCAATAAATTTGATCCATGGATCCGCTAAAGTCAATATACAATGGGATGCAAGTGTCATAGGAGTGAAATGAGCTTAAGGGTAGCAAGGCTTCACTTGGGATGATGCAAGCTCGCCTCTTTGGTTCAATAATTTAAGTTACTAAACGGCCTCATCTATGGTATGATTGGGTTGGAGGTCCACCTTTTTGTTTCGACAAAAAGGGGAGAAGAAGTGTAAACAAGTAACTTATACATTTTACTATGAGTTATAGTTTACATATTTTGTCATCATCAAAAAGGGAGAGATTATTGGTAGAAATATTACGATATTTAATCTATACATTCTCTTCATGTTTTGGTGATGACAAACATGTTATTTATAAAACATAATGTAAAGTGCTTAAGTTACTTGTGATCTCAAATCATCAATGCCATTCATACGACAATTCTCTCGCGTCTCAGTCTGCTTCAACGAAGTTTCACCCGACGTAACTCATTAAGGTATGAATAAATAATATGCTATTCATTTTATGATTCAAAGGAAGTGTAGGGGGAAAAATAAGTCTTAGAAACTATTTCTTCATTTGTCATTTTCTTTGTCCTTAAAAAGATGGGTAATATATCGAAACATAGCATAAAAGGAGATTTTTACCAAAATTTAAATTTTTTTACGCCACATACCAACGAAAACCAAGTATTACTAGCATCCCATGGATAGGAATTTATATGACTAGCACAATAACCCTCAAAATTCCACCCCAAAAATGTAAGGTTCGCTATTAGATCTTTAGGAATTCGGGTACCTATCGTCGGTAACCCAAGATGATTTTATCTTTACCCGGTTCAAGTTAGGGTTGATCTGCAGACGTGCATGTCTATTCCTTCATTACAGCCATGTATGCATTGCCTTGTCGCCTTTTCTGGAATGTCTGGTGTTAGTAAAATTCATATGAGTGTACCGGTAGCATATTAAATTCTAGAACTTATTTTTGTGATGCATTTCGAGACCGCGTAGTAAGTATTAAGATTTGCTTGATAAGAGGCATTAGGAATAACCCATGTTTTAAACCTATAACTGTTATGATGGTCACCTCGATCATATAACTATCCCACACCCTTGCCATGCACTCACCTTTAGTGCATGATACCCTAGTACAACCCTTTGAGCCTATCCTTTTTCATGGTTCTTGTAATTTTCTGGTTAAGCCGGACTATTAATGAAGAACATTGACACCCTTAAACTAATCGTTACACCCAAAAAGCCTTAGCCTACCCTTTTATGTACCTCCACTTTTATACAATTATTGTGTTTTAAACCCAAGTTAAATTATTGAGTAACAAACGGTTGCTAAGTCCTTATCCTTGTAAATACTGCTTTGGGACGATTGGGATTCATGGTAGTATTTATTTCGTGAAAGAATGAGGAAGAAAAGTTAAGTCAATGCCCCCATATATTTGTCAAATCTAGTGAATTAACTCTCGAGTTGGGTACTCGAGGAGTGAAGTAGGGCGAAGAGGTGCTTCGTGACCAAACCATTATAAATCATCGCGTCCGGTTTGCACTTTCTTTTACTCTTCGCTTTACATCTTTATTTACCTTATCTCCTTACATTTATATTTTCATTAGATCTATATGTGTGTTGATTGTTGCTTATATTGTTTGGATGATGATTGTATCATAGATAGAAGTTAACATTGTGATTGTGCTTATATTGCTATGACATGTTCTAGTGGATATAGATGTATTATTCACACTTATCATATTGCATCTAATTTGATGGATAATTTGATATGAAATATTTTAAGTTTTTAAATGGAAACGTATTCACCCCCTCCCTTATACGATTTCCACAATTAGTATTCTACGATTTCTACATTTTGTATTAATGATCCTTTTAAACATTTTCCTTTCCATTTCATTTATAAGACTGTTTTGTATGATGCTTTTGCATTAATCATTTAATGAGGATCATCTGTTGTTATTATTATCACTTATCTTTTCACTTAGTATGATTAAGGCTTTGTAACCGTGATCATAGCATGCATCCATTAGAACAAAAACTCTTGAAACATTCTAAGAGCTTGAGAAGACGAATACCGTAATATATTCAACGAGAAAGAAGTTAAAATTTCATTCTGGAATCAAACTAGAGATACTCGGTAAACTAGATTATCAGGCCTATCTCTATGTAAGTTTTAGGGGGTGTTTGGGATTGCTTATTTAAAATTGATTATGCGTTTTGAAAACGGATAATCAGATAATCAGCTTTTGCAAAACGTGATTTTGAAATATGGTGTTTGGATTTGATTATGCTGTTGGATATCGTAATAATCAAATAATCAGTTTTTTAGTGTTTGGAAAAAATAAATTATCTAGTACATAATAGGTAAAATGACTAATATAGACATCATATTCTTAGTAGTATAAATTTAACATTTTAAAGAAATTATTAATTTTGATTTTATATTTAACACACTTAAGAATTATATTTTTTTAAGATATAAAAAATTAACGATTAGAGCCAACTTAAAATTACACTAACGTACAAATACATACAAAGTATAAGTATTAGCTTAGCTATAGTGCATAAAGAAAAGGGAAATTTTGTTTGCATTGACAAGTTACAACAATTATTAATGAGAAAGACACTAATGGCAATTCGGTAATTTCATGAAAAAAACCAAACCACGTTTTGAAAAAGCAAATCTACACCTGCTGCCACAAAACTGTGTTTTGATAAGCCCAGAACGCAATTAATCACTTTTGAAACATGTTTTGCCAAACTCCAAAAAAAGATTATTTGCGTTTGCAAAATGCAATAATCTAATAATCATTTTTATAACGCAATGCCAAACACCCTCTTAAAACTTTTAAAAAATTGTATAACAACGTATGTGGTGTCTACTTTTGGATGTTATTCATATTAAACAAGAACAATGAGTTGTCATCTTCATTCATATAAAATGAGCTCATCAAAGACTTAAATCATATTGCGTTCTTATGTAACTTTAGGTCCATTTTTCATTATATCTTTCAACTGATTATGCTAATATATGTTTCATTCTCACGTATGACTTCGTTATGCACATTTTGCCATCTATTATTGTGTTTAATTTTTCTCCTCTCTTAAAAAACCCTCGTCAATTTGACGGGTCATTTAGCTAGTAATAAGTATAATTGGTTGTCATACACTCTTAATATGGAATCTATAGTAATTGATAACTAATAGGTATAATTGACCGACACAAAATGGTTGACATTCAATTAATGGCGGAAAAGTGTTAGTACTAATTTTGGAAAATTTAGTACACTCTAAATGATTTACACTCTTAATAATGGAATTTATACTAATCGAGGTTCGTTTTGAATGTTGAATGTTACAAGAAACATTATCACAATATCGTATATCGTACTCATTAATGAAAGACACGTTTATGATGATTTTGAGGTTCGTTTTGAATGTTGACTGTTATAAGAAACACTTATCACAATATCGTATATCGTTAATTATCTACCGCTAGAAATTTCCGCCGCAATGCGCGGGTACTCGTCTAGTTAATATTTAAATCAAAAATTCAATTATACATATCTTTTAAAATTTAGATATCTCATGAATCGTTAATAGTTACAAATAACAAATTGTACCGTCACGACCATCATTTAGTCATCTTTTTATAGACAGTTACTTTGATATACTTTCGACAACAACAAAAATTGTCCTTTTTTTAACGTTTTCTTAGTTGTACGAAAATTCGAATTACATATCACATGTGATTAACACTTATATCGAAGTTCGAACACTAAACATCCGTATTAAAATTGACATAAGTATTTGTTTATAAATCAAAATGTTTTATCATTTTTTGCAATGGAAAATATACGTTCTTAGCTTTCCAACCATATATCACACACACTGTATACGAATTATATATTATAGTAATTTATTTATGAAAGTTCAAAAATCATAGTTGGTAAAAATCACATGTGATTGAGATCACGTGTGAGAAAAATCACATGTGATTTTATTAGAATATTCAAATTATTATTTAATCACATGTGATGTCTCATGCAAGTTTCAACAACGAAGAAAAAAGAAAAAAACAAAAAACGTGAAAAAAACAAAAAAAAAAGCTTGTCGAAAGTATATCAAAGTGTCCTTCTATAGAAAGATAATTATATGCTCGTCGTGATCATGATTCAGGTAATATATAAGGACAGATTGATTATAACCCACTCACAAACACACCCAAATTCTAACAAAGATTGAAGTATTTGTTGGTTTTAATCGTGACGGATTCTGTTAAGGATATGGCGATGAAGTTTGGAAAGTTGGACAAGTTTGAGGGTAGTGATTTTAGGCGTTGGCAGAAGAAGATGCACTTCCTTCTCACAACTTTGAAGGTTGTGTATGTTCTGACTGCCCCCATGCCAGAGTATGTTGAAGAGGAGACATTGGAAGAGACAAGGAAACGATGCAAGTGTGTGACAACCGATAATTTTAGGTTTACATTTATTTATAAACTTGAACGCTTTTTTCCAAACAAGCAAATACTAGACTTTGCGTATAACGATTAGGTTATACCGCGTATAACGAAAAACAACTTTGAACGAATTCTGTCTTTAGACTAAGTTTAGTCTACACATAACAAGTATATTATTACTTTCATGAGCATGATTTACAAGTCATTTGCATTCGGTTTTACAAATTTTACGTGAGTCTTTTAAACTTGCATTATATTAAATGCATGCATGCATAACTTACCCAATACCCTTACCACATTTGCTTATACATATGTACGCTTATACATTTTAAAATTTTGGCACTTCCTTTCCTTCTTACAAGCCAAGAATCAGCCATCCTATAAAGGGATAAGCCAACATGTGCTTTATGACTTGAAAACCACCTTCACCTTTCTTATACTTAACTAACAAAGCTAGTAAGCATGGAAAACCATTCCCCCTCCTCACCTTTTCACCTTGAACGACCCAAAGACACTTCAAAAGGCTCCATGAAGTCTTTCCTTCTTTTCTATAACATAAACATGTGGCCTTTGCAAATACTATTCAACTTACCTTAAGTATAATTTTTATATTTATATATATATAAGACTATTAAAATTTAATCATAATATAAAAAAACACTTTTTATGCTTGATATAATTTTTTTTGCTAAATATCTATGTAATTATTTTTTTAAATAAATGGTGTGTAGAACCGTAGAGGGGGTTGAATACGGTTTTCTTGACTTCTTTGAAGTTTATAAAACTTTAAGTCTCGAAAGAGCCGAGTGGTGTTCTAATCTACTTTGTGATAAGAACAATAAGTAGATAGAGAGAAGGAGAGAAAAAGAGACACCATGATATATGCTGGTTCGGGAAGGGAGGTTTAGTCCTTCCATATGTCCAGTTGCGAATCCACGACTCCAATACTACACTAGTATAATCCTTATGGTGGACTACAAACCGTATTACAATTTAACTTCACCGATGTTCTCAACGATCAGCGCTCACAAAGAAGAGTTACTAACTACGGTATTCCACCCTCGAAATCCACCCCTAAGAACCCGTGATTCGACTTAACCTCTAGGATCACTTAGATCAACTAGTAACACTAAGAACTTCCCTTTGGAAGTTTACCAAACCCCAACTAGATCCTCAATGATCTAGGATTGATCCCACGGATACAAGACTTCCCTTACAACTCGATAGATTGAAATAAAATAGATGAACCAAGTCCTAACCTAACCTAGAGACTCGATTCTAAAGAAAGGGTATGATAAAGAGGACCCTTGATAAAACACACAAGTATGGATTAGGTACTTGTGTAGCTCTCTTGCGAAGATGTGTTCTTCAATAGGATGATAAGATGAGAAGATTAAGAACACAAAAGGTGTTAGACTTAAAGGATTATAGGAGAGAAAAGAAAAGAAAGAATGTTGCAAGAGTTGAGGAATACAAAGGCCAAGGGTGGGTATTTATAGGCTAAAATCCCAAATGTTGTAAAAACATTTTGCGAGTGGCGTTGCCCACGTATCAAGATGTGGCCAGCGCGCCAGATTCTCGAAATGTTTTCTTCGGGATTTTGGCATTTTAAATACCCGCACTTGTTAAACCCCTAATTTTACTTTACGCTGTGACATTTCAATCATTCTTACACTTAAGGTCAACCAACTCAAATAGTCATTTGATAAAAACGATTAAAAGCGTTTTGCTTATCTAATAATGTAAAGAGAGAAAAGGATTATCGAGAATGGGTATTTTAGGTATTCCTCAAAGTGTAACTAGCTTAGTTAGGATCCAACTAAAGATTTGAAATAGCTAGTTAGGGTACAAGAGAATATTCTTGGAATATTATTTGCTTAGAAAGAAAAGGGGAAGATTTGAAATTTGAATTTCAAATTCATTTAGGCACATGTTGGATAAGAAGGTACGAGTTGTGTATAAGTTGTCATGATGTGACACAATGGAGCCTTTTAATCTTTGTTTAAAATAGAGGGTGAAGATGTAAAGAAGAGAGGTGATGATATTAAATAACATCACTTTTATAGCATCATTTATCCCATGTATATTACCCATTTTATATAATTATTGCAAAGAATTGTTGCTTAATTGTTTGTATTTGAGAATTGCAGTAATTATGGAGTACTTGGTGAAGATTAGTTAAAAGGCGTGCATTTTGGAGCATAAATGAAGAGTTTGAGAAAGTCTACTGATCTGACAGCAAATACGCTATATTATTCTAGACCTATACAACGTACCTAAGACTTTGACGAATCAAAAGACCATTGCCTGACTTTGAAGAATTATACGTCGTATATTATACTTTGGTCAAATATCAAGAAAAGCACACTTTCAGCCAATACTCCGTATGCGGATGCGTCTAATTGTGACAGAATTAGCGTGTCCAGGTCTTAGGAAGAAGTACCGCCTAAGTCTAGGAATGATATGCCCTTCGAGATAAGTCAGTCATTGCACTAAATAAACAAACCTGCGTTTTATCGGATTATTCATGGTTGACATGTTTTCTTACATTCGTGTTTGACCGCTTCTCTATCGTTTGTTAGTGTTCATGTGTGTGTTTATTGCTTTACTTGTCATTAAAACCTTAGGTTATATAACTAAACCTCATGCCAGTCTCTCAGGCTGAAACTCCCTTATCATTAGATTAGGTCTAACATAGGTCTTGCATAAATTAGATTAATTTAGATTTAACTTAGATAACTAAAATACTGATAGATTAGATATTAACGCTCTCGCTCTCAGTGATCGACACCCTACTTACCACAAAGCTACATCTGAGCAGGTAAACTGCCCGTTAAAGTGTTGTTTTTAGGTATAGTCGGCATAAAATAAATAGTAAAAACTTGATTCATAAATAACATTCATAACGAACTCAATCATGTTTTGGGTCTTAGGGGAGTAAAGTTGTTTAATTCTTTTTTATTAGTATTTTTAGTTTAGATTAATTTGCATATTTATATTTTTGTTTTGTGTGTTTGTTTTCTGCATAGTATATTTTGCATATTGTGTGTTTGTATGTTTTTGCATTATTACAGTTCGCTGTAATTTTTTTTGAGTCGAATACTCAATACGGCGTATTCAATTTATTGGATACGGCATATAATTTTTTTTCAAACCAATACAACGTATTCGACTCTATTATCAATACGACGTATTCAGTTCACTGAATATGGCGTATTAAGCTATTTGACAATTTTCTTTCCTAGCAAAATTATTACAGGTTAAAAAGGACGACCCCAACATAACTATGGAGGAGTATATCAGGCTTGAGGAAGAAAAAACTCGTAGGCTTGGTAAGGTGTATAACTAGGAAACTGCTACGTATGGTAAGATCTGGGATAATAAAGACGTTCACGGCCTCAGATATGTTGAAATGGAATTCCCAGCTATAGTCTTTAATGACACATTAACATCTGAAGCAACACTCTCGTGTGAGCCTATGGTAAGTTCTCTTCACAACAATAAAATTGACTTTAGAATATTGTTTGACGAATTCGACGATAAAGATTGCACGGTAATTTTAGACAAAAATTCATTTTCTTACAAAATAATTTTTGTCAACAATTTAAAAACGGATTTGGTAAAATGAATGATAAAGTCATATCCTTTGCTTCCATAACCCGAGCTACGTTCAGTTATTTTGATGATTTAGAACTACTTTAAAGTTTGAGAAAAGAATTTACATGCCATTGGTTTACATTGATGCTTAAACGTCTAATTTAAAATTTTTATCTCGAATCCCACTTTAAGTTACCTAAACACATCGATGATTTTAATTTGAAGATGAAACATCATTGTCTGAATATGACGAAGAGGACCAAAACGTTTTATACTTTAATGATCTATTTCCTTTCAAAGTAGTTTATCCCAATGATTTAAAATTGGATAAGGATAATGATGATGATAAAATCGATATTGAACACTCTTCGGGAGATTTATCTGTCAAATAATTACCTGATGTAATAAATATTGATGATGGTGCCTATGCACATGGGTCAAATATGCTTTTGGAAACAAGTCTGTCTTCCATCTAATAAATTTTTTCAAATAACTAAAATTTTATCAAGGGATTTAATTTTAATATCATGACTTGGAATCATCTTAAACCATGGGAGTGCCCATTCTCATTTTCTAATCAAGAATTTGTATGTGCCATTTGGCTATCCAGATTCCACCCAAATTGTTTTATTTAGGATGAGATTAAATTGGGGAAGAAGTCTTACTTAAAGGACTTTTATGTAATCAATTGTGCTTGCCGGGAGACAACCCAGAATGTAATTATTAATTTTTAATTTTTTTTAAGTCTGTCTTCCCTGACTGTCTATACTGGTATCCAAACCCCATGGATACAGCGTATTAACTATTTGGACATTATCCAGTCTTTATTTTTAGACAATTATATGACGTATTCATTAATGATAAAGCGTATACAGGTCTATCAATACGGCGTATCTTGGGGAATGGATAAGGCGTATTGACTTCCTGCACAGTTTTAGGTATTTATTTCGAGTCTAATCAAACGAATACACGGAGATAGAATTGCATTTGTTTTCTGAGAATTTACACAGGACCTCGTGAAAGAAAAATCGATGATGTTGGTGATGTATTTATAAATTTGGAAATCTTAAAGTGTTGGAGTCTTGAAACCTCAAGATGGCTGTTTAACACACAATCTTGCTCATAAACGCATCTTGGAGAATCTACCGAGCAAATATCAGGGGAGTTTCTCATTCTAATTCTTTTTAAATTCCCGTATTTAATGTTTATATATACAATGAGGACGTTGTATAATTCAAGTGGGGGGATGGAATTAGAATGTTTACTTGTCCTATTTTTCACACTAAAATGCTTAAATTATGCTCAATTTTAAAAAAATTTCAAGCATACTTTTTGTGAAGTTACTTGATACAAACTACCGATCATTGTTAGATATGTATGAGGATTTAACCTTACGTTTCCTGATGTTTACCATTTCCACAAAAGATGAGTGTGCCGGTGTAGATATCATGTTAATCTTAAGATCATAACCAAGAGTACTAAGAGTGGAGAACGTGGGTTGTGATGTTAGCGATACGGTATGGATGAATGGATGACAGTGTTTAAGATGGAATGTAAGGAAAAATGAAACAACCAACCCCTCTCCAAGGCTAGGAGAGGGCTTATATAGTTACATGATGGCCGGCCCATGGGCTATGATGGGCTTCCCATGGGCCTTGGGCCGGATTAGCTTCTATACTTAACATGACACAATCTACGAGCTAAGACCTATTACAACTTGGAAGTGACCGACACTTTTTGTGTTTCCAACAATCTCCCCCTAAGGGAGGTCACTCCATTTTACAAAACTTTAAGCCTAGCATACAATGCTTTGTCTTTAGTCTTTAGCTCGTCCTTTTGACATTCTCCTGTGAGTATGTTGTAGTGATCATTGATTTCTGGATTGAGCTTGTTCCTTGAACTTGTATTTGACATTGTGATCTTGAGCATCTTGAGATCATCAACCAAGCACAATCTCTTCGCCATCTTGAAACTTTGCCATCTTGTGGATTTGTGATTTCTGAACCAACATGCTCATACCTTTCTTGAATGGTTGTCTTGAAAAACTTTAATGCTACGTCTTTCTTGAGATTCGTTAACTATAATACTTCGTCACTTCGAGAAAGACGTTCGTTATCAGAGTAGCGGAAGTCTTGAAATATGTATTTGAGCCTTTCATGAAGTCCTTATGTTTGTCTATCGGGTATGAGCATGTGGCTATGGATCTTGTGAGTCAGCTGGAATCAGGAACCTCCACCACCATCTTTAAATAGCCTGCATAAAACAGTTAGCAATAAAGCGGGGGGACGAATATGGCTTTGTCATTCGCCCAGGTTTGGTTGGAGTAACCTTCAAATCCGTGAGGATCGACCTGTGATCAGATAGATTCAATTTAAGAAGAATCTTCTTGACAGGATTTCCAGCTGTAGTATTGAATCTTTCTAACACATAAGTATTAGATTCATCGTACTCAGCATGTTCTCATTATCGGAACGTCTCAAAGCAGACAGCACGATAAGAGTGAACCAGTGAGTTACTATCTCACCGATTGATATAGAAAATCGATTTGAAAATCAATCGACGTGTCACTTGCTAAAGTGGTTTTGTGACACATCGAGAGTTTTAAGCAATTCAAAATTCTTTAACCGTTGATCCATAACCTGGAACAAGTTTGATTCATAAAGAATCGCACCATTGTTGCTTTCCAGTTGTCACAAGCTTGATTCATAAGAATCGCACAAGTCACCTACCATGAGCTTGTTTGATGTTGGCTCAAGCAGGATTTCCATCTTCATTGTGAATACCTAAGTATCACTCGGATGTTCTGGCAAAATCACAAGGATCTTGCGTAGGACTCTAATGATATTACTTGATATTCACATTGTGTGAGATAACAAGCTAAATTATGACAAGTGTCCTAATGAGATTAATGGATGATCTCTTTTGGCTCTAGACTCAATAGTGCACTTTTAATTTTAGTGATCGGAGGCTGGAGCTGAGTGCCACCTTTTCAATATCAACTAACTCGGAGTGAGAAAGTCAATAGAAATGAGTGTATCTCCGTGAGTTTTGAAACAAAGTCTTTCCGACTTTGAGTGGCTGGGAGGGGTTTGTGCATAGCGTCACTGGGTCCATGACTGTCTTCAATGTCAGACAACACCTAAGTGTTTCTGACAGCATATGTATTGACCCGGTTTCTGCCTAAGTGTATGGAGGGCTTCTTTCTTTTCACCCTTTATCCTTACATTTCTTTTTCATTCTTCAACCCCTTCAATGCTTACCGAGACTTCATAACTAACACCTTGTTGGGTTTGTTCCAGTGTTAGCTCCATCTCAGTCGGCATTATTCCCGATTCTCACTTTTTCTCCTTTTTAATCATACCTAAGGACTTCTACACTAACTAGTGGATATCCCTGGGTAGATCCCTCCGGTTCTGGCTGGATCATGGGATTTGAATACCTATACCTAACCACCTTATAACTCCATAAAATTAAGTACATGGTCGGTCTTTTAGGGTATTCCATCACCATTACAAACCAAAATCATTGAAAAATTCATTCAAAGTGTTTGATATAAATATCAAAAGGTTTACACTTTGAATGTTTTTAATCATCACTAAAAGCTCCCCCTTAACATGTGCATCGTAATCGTAGTACATGCTAAGTGTGGAGTGCATCGAGTCCATTTTAATTGATTACTTCTGTCAATATACATTAAGTCCAGGTTAATCACATTTTCTCCCCTTATCCAAAATGTTAATCCCTTGATATTTTGGATATCAATTAATTAACCGTTCGGGGACAAAATGATGTATTCTAGCAGAATGGAACATATTATTGCTCCCTTAAACTTTTGAGGGTTTATAAGATGGTGCCGAGTATAATTATTTGAAAGATTTTGAATTTACTAAGAAATTCTTGTAAAATTTGTACTCGAGCACATCTTATTTTTCACTAAAAAAAATCTACACTAGCTATTGACATATTCACAAGATAAAATTATTTACGAGGATTGACCTTATAGGATGAGAACAACATATGATAAATCATATGGTCCTTTGAAGAAGCCGTAAGTTACCCCCGTATGGTCTTCCACCAACAAATCTCTCCAAGCTCCACATGAACCTCCTTGTCATTAAACTTTTGTCAATTGCCTGAATCATAGCTCTTGCATTTGCTTTGTCATGTTGGCTCCAAAAAGTCTGAAGCAGATACTCCATTCTGATTCCCTTGAGGCAATCATTCAGAGCAGTCCGAACATCATCGAGAGTACCATCGCTAAACTTGTGTAGTTCATCAATGCGCATCAATATATTCTTCTAAACCAGCAATCCTTTCTTGAGTAGATTCAGAACTTTCTTGCAAGCCGCATCAAGCAGTCTTGATGTATAAAGCCCAGATATCCGAAGTGCACAATTAACTCAAAACCGCAACACCAAAGTCAATTAAGTCCCGGATGAGCGCATTTCTCTCTTCAGGATAGTCATGATATAAATTGTAACACCAAAGTCAACTAAGTCCCGGATATCACAATTATTCCTTCTTAAGTAGTCGAAATGGAAACACCTAAGTCAATTAAGTCCTAAATGTACTCATTTCTTTCTGCAGAATACTGACTAACTTAAGGAAACATCATACCTATGTGAACCTCTTTTATCACATATTTCTACTTCTTTTAAGAATAAGCTTAGTGATTAACCGTTTAAGGAAGCCTTTATTGAATCAGTAACCAATCTTCTCACGCTTAGAATAAATCTTCTTACAACACTTCCCCCTAGTATCTTAAATGATGCATACTTAAACTCACAAGATATCTCTACCCTCATGTAGTTGAAATAGTGCACCCGAAAGTAACAAGTTAAACACTGATTTTCTCTGCGGTTATGACATTTGTCTTCCCGGAATGACCTAAAATAAGAATAGGTTATGAATTCTATCACGTGTACTCATTAACTTTCTTGTATATCTATTCCTTCCCCCTTGCTGGTTTCGATACCTCGGAATCAGCAAAACCTAGTACGCACATATACTCGAGATCGTGTTCAAAGAATTGATAAGCTTAAATCTATTCCGTGAGAATCAACTAAGTCTTAATTTGCAAATAAGTCCATAAAGTTTTAAGCACATGACATCTAAAGCTTGTGTAGTTAAAATCCATTAACTCCCCTTTAAATTATGATCCGTCATTATTAACAACTTTATCCGTTAATTCCGTGACTTATTTTGAAAGACTGTTTTAAAAGATTATTTGATGACGATTTCTCCCCCTCAAATAATGACCCGTTTTCTATTTAAAGAGCTGTTGTCATTGTTTGAGAAGTCGAATTGTCTTTGAAAAATCTTTTTGTGATTACTGAAAACACTGATTCATTATGAAGACAACTTTTTACCAACAAAAATAAGATTTCTCTTATTTTAACACATAAGCGCACTGAGACGTACACTTATGGAATATAGGAAGCACGGGTTGTGATGCAAAGTAATCACAAGCCTTTGCATGGTCATAAAGTAGACCATGCCCGAGAATAAATTCCCGTTGAGAGGTCAAGATTTCTTTTTGAAATACTTGCCTTTAAGATGATGACCGGGTTGCTATCTGAAATAATAGCAAGCCATTTGGCATGTTTTGAAAACATTTGAAACTTCTGCTCGAACTTCATTTACAGGCTTGTATCATTGTTGAATGACATTTCTAAGACCGTAAATGTTATCGATTTCAGAAGACATGCCATTGTAAAACTTCTTTTTGTATTTTTCTCATTTTTTAATTTTGTACTTTGTTTTTGAAAAGTTTATATAAAAAGAAAATATTTTTGGTTTTTCTGAGTTATATTATATACATATGATACAAAGGATATTCGAATAGGTACCACCACTATTCGTCAACGTCATCTGCCAACTTTTTCAGAGTCTCCGGCGTAAAACTTCGCATACCCAGCTTGTTGATTAGAAATTCAATTCTTTCTCTGCCAAGCGCTTTAGTGAAGATGTCCGCCAATTGATACTCCGTATTGACAAAGTAAAGTTCGATCACCCCATTTTCAACATGCTCTTTGATGAAATGAAACCTGATGTCTATATGCTTGGATCTGGAATGTTGAACGTTGTTGCAGCATAAGGCAATAGCGCTTTTGTTATCACAGTACATTGGAATTTTATTGAATCCAAAGCCATAGTCGGTAAGTTGTGATCTCATCCAAAGGACTTGAGCACAACAACCGGACAAAGCAATATATTCAGCTTCCGTACTGGATATCGCAGCGCTTTTCTGCCTTTTAGACGACCAGCTTACAAGTCTATCACCCAAAAGTTGTATACTGCCAGATGTGCTACGGCGTGTATCTTGACAACCAGCATGATCCGCATCTGCAAATGCTGTTAGTGCAAAGGAAGAATCCTTCGGATACCAAAGACCCCGATGTACGGTTCCTTTTAGATACCGAAAGATCCTTTTTACTGCATTTAGGTGCTTTTCGGTAGGCCGAGCCTGATACCGGGCACACATGCATATAGCAAATTGTAGGTCAGGTCTACTGGCTGTAAGATAAAGGAGGGTGCCAATCATACCACGATAGTGTGATGGATCTACAGCTTTCCCTTCTTTATCCTCATCCAGTTTGGACTTCTCCACCATGGGAGTATCCACTGGGTCACAAGATTCATAGCCATATTTCTTTAGTGATTCAAGAGCATATTTAGATTGGTTTATGAAGATGCCTCTGGGACTTTGAGAAATCTGTAGTCCTAAGAAAAATGAGATTTTACCCATCATCGACATCTTGAATTTTGAACACATTATTTTAGCGAATAGATCACACAGTTCAGGAGTAGATGCAGCAAAGATAATATCATCGACATAGATTTGTACCAGAATAAGTTCGTTGCCTTCTCTACGGATGAACAGAGTAGGATCCACTGAGCCTTTGGAGAAGTCATTGGATATCAGGAATGAAGACAACATATCATACCACGCACGTGGAGCTTGTTTCAACCCATAAAGAGCTTTCTTAAGCTTGTATACGTCCTTATCACTCCAATGATAGCAGATCAAAACACCTTCACCAAATAAAAATGCATCACAACCAAACTCATATAAACATATGAACACGCCTAATGATCGAACCCTTTTAAAACCTATTCGTTCTTAGTTCCTTCAAGCAATAATCGAACAACAAATCTCAAACGAAAACACTATGTTTAAGTAGCTCAGAAAAATGATTCGAGTCACACAAGACTTAAAAAGAGATGAAGAATTTAAGGCTTCAAGATCTTTATGAATAAGGTCTCGGGTAGGTATACTTTTTGTTCTTGTGATTTTCTAAAATCGAATCAAAGAAAGAAAGTAACATGATTGTTATATTTCTTTCTTTATATTCGGATATTAAAAATGGTTTGTTAACCAACATAGATCAGTGATGAAACATTGATTTCGTGTTTCGATCTGTTGAAGGTCTCGATAATTTTAAGCTCACGAAACAAAAATTAAGATCAATTGTCTATTTTAATTTTTTTTTCGAGATGTTGTGATGGTGATGAAGAGGTGGGGATAATGTTTGACGATGGGACTTAGATTTAGTTGGATTGAGATGATGTTGTAGCGTTGGTATGGGTGGTTATTGTTGTGAGGTCTGATCTTCTTAATCTGTTCTTTTTGTTTTGGATCATGACTCATTTGGGTTACCGGGTCAACTAGGTAAAATACCGAGTTGGATCTCGGTTGGGTTAGATCGGGTCACATGAATGGTGATCCGTTCGGCTTATGAGGGTTTTTGACTCAGTTCCGGTTCAAGGTTGGCTTAGTATCGTTCGGTTCTCAACGTAGAACACACTCGTTCGATTGACCAAGATTTTACACTCGTTCGGTCCTCCTCAAAATAACTCGTTCGATCCTTCTTGGTTTCGACTCGTTCGATCCTTGATAAAAATCACTCGTTCGATCCTTTAAGGTTTCTACTCGTTCGGTCCCTCTTGGTTTCGACTCGTTCGATCCACAAAGTGTGAAGCTCGTTCGGTCCTCAAACAAGTTACTCGTTCGATCCTTTAAGGTTTCTACTCGTTCGGTCCCTCTTGGTTTCGACTCGTTCGATCCACAAAGTGTGAAGCTCGTTCAGTCCTCAAACAAGTTACTCGTTCGGGTGTGCTCGTTCGATCCTTCTTGGCTTGTACTGGTTCGATTCTTGAGTTTTGAACTCGTTTGATTGAACTATACCCAAAGAAACAGCCAACAACTAGAAATCTTTAAAAATAATCTCTTAACCAGATACAATAAGCCACAAAACAACAAAAAAAAACTTTAAAATAAGCTCCAACAAGTTGTGACAACCGGTTCAAAAACCAAGACAAGATAAGCTGTTATAACCACAAATAGAATCTGAACCTTTTGTTTATTTTAAACCCATGACTTTTTGAGACAAGTGAACACAACAAAGATAAACAATGACAAAAATGGCAGAAAGTGTGACAAGACCAAACGAACCATAAAGATAAATCCGTCCCAAGAGTATGTTGCCATGGCTCTGATACCAATTGAAGGTCTACGTGAACTAAGATCCAGTGGTCTTGGTGAGTCAAACCACATGAAAGCCATTTTAGTGAGAGAGAGTAGAGAGATAGAAGATGGACTTGTGATATTAGGTGGAAAATGGATGAAGGATACAAATGACTTGACAAATGCCAAATGACTCAACCCCTTTATGGAAGCCATAGAGGGGTATATATAGCCCATACGCCTCTAAACTATACATAGTTGCCTATTCTAGTCCTCGCGTATGTGGCTATGATAAACTATGGTAATTCTGTAATGTCGTCACGTAAAAGTGAATTCCCAACAATATCTCTACCCTCATGTAGTTGAAATAGTGCACCCGAAAGTAACAAGTTAAACACTGATTGTCTCTGCGGTTATGACATTTGTCTTCCCAGAATGACCTAAAATAAGAATAGGTTATGAATTCTATCACGTGTACTCATTAACTTACTTGTATATCTATTCCTTCCCCCTTGCTGGTTTCGATACCTCGGAATCAACAAAACCTAGTACGCACATATACTCGAGATCGTGTTCAAAGAATTGATAAGTTTAAATCTATTCCATACGAATCAACTAAGTCTTAAGTTGCAAATAAGTCCATAAAGTTTTAAGCACATGACATCTAAAGCTTGTGTAGTTAAAATCTATTAACTCCCCTTAAGTTATGATCCGTCATTATTAACAACTTTATCCGTTAATTCCGTGACTTATTTTGAAAGACTGTTTTAAAAGATTATTTGATGACGATTTCTCCCCCTCAAATAATGACCCGTTTTCTATTTAAAGAGTTGTTGTCATTGTTTGAGTGGCCGAATTGTCTTTGAAAAATCTTTTTGTGAGTACTGAAAACACTGATTCATTATGAAGACAACTTTTTACCAACAAAAATAAGATTTCTCTTATTTTCACACATAAGCGCACTGAGACGTACACTTATGGAATATAGGAAAGCCTTTGCATGGTCATAAAGTAGACCATGCCCGAAAATAAATTCCCTTTGTTAGGATCAACTGTCTTTTTGACGACATGTTTTCCTTAGGATGAAAAGCGGGTTACTATCTGAAATAATAGCAAGCCATATGGCATGTTTTGAAAACATTTGAAACTTCTGTTCGAACTTCATTTACAGGCTTGTATCATTGTTGAATGACATTTCTAAGACCGTAAATGTTATCGATTTTCAGAAGACATGCCATTTAAAAACTTCTTTTTGTATTTTTCTCATTTTTTAATTTTCTATTTTTGTTTTTATAAAGGTTTTATAAAATGAAAATCTTTTTGGCTTTTCTGATTTTCTATTTTTTATCTTTTGTTTTTACAAAATTTATAAAAAATATTTTTGGTTTTTCTGAGTTATATTATATACATATGATAAAAAGGATATACGAATAGGTACCACCACTATTCGTCAACGTCATCTGCCAACTTTTTCAGAGTCTCCGGCGTAAAACTTCGCATACCCTGCTTGTTGATTAGAAATTCAATTCTTTCTCTGCCAAGCGCTTTAGTGAGATGTCGCATTGATACTCCGTATTGACAAAGTAAAGTTCGATCACCCCATTTTCACTGCTCTTTGATGAGTGAACCTGATGTCTATATCGCTTGGATCTGGATGTTGACGTTGTTGCAGCATAAAGGCAATATCGTTTTGTTTTCACAGTACATTGGAATTTATTGAATCCAAAGCATAGTCGGGTAAGTTGTGACCTCACCAAAGGACTTGAGACAACTCCGGATAAAGGAAATATATTTAGCTTCCGTATGGGATATCGCAGCCCTTTTTCTGCCTTTTAGACGACCAGCTCACAAGTCTATCACCCAAAAGTTGTATACTGCCAGATGTGCTACGACGTGTATCTTGACAACCAGCATGATCCGCATCTGCAAATGCTGTTAGTGCAAAGGAAGAATCCTTCGGATACCAAAGACCCCGATGTACGGTTCCTTTTAGATACCGAAAGATCCTTTTACGCATGTGCTTTTCGGTAGGCCGAGCCTGATACCGGGCACACATGCATATAGCAAATTGTAGGTCAGGTCTACTGGCTGTAAGATAAAGGAGGGTGCCAATCATACCACGATAGTGTGATGGATCTACAGCTTTCCCTTCTTTATCCTCATCCAGTTTGGACTTCTCCACCATGGGAGTATCCACTGGGTCACAAGATTCATAGCCATATTTCTTTAGTGATTCAAGAGCATATTTAGATTGGTTTATAAAGATGCCTCTGGGACTTTGAGAAATCTGTAGTCCTAAGAAAAATGAGATTTTACCCATCATTGACATCTTGAATTTTGAACACATTATTTTAGCGAATAGATCACAAAGTTCAGGAGTAGATGAAGTCTCTTCCTCCCCGCCTACTCTCCCCCCCTTTTTTTCTTCCAATATCCAAAACCCTATAAATTTTTCCCCTTTTCCCTGCTAGCCCACTCACCCCCTCTTTAGCTTTTTTTTTCCACTCACGGATACAAGACTTTTTCCCTCTTATTTGTTTCAAATATTTTTGTTGGATTTCATCTCCAACACGCACTACAACAAAATGGAGCTAATGCAACATTTTATAAGCAACACTTTTCAAAATTGTTGCATTTTAGAGAATAATAAACTTAAAGCAACATTTTTAAAATAAGTGTTGCATTTTTAAATCTAATGCAACATTTTTCATAAGTGTTGCAAATCTTGTATAATATCTACTTAATGAATGGAGTAAAAAGATTGAACCCACATCCCATCCCTCCTAAAATGAAAATATATTTGACTTCTCTACTCACTCGCCCTTCCTAAAATATATTCCCCCAAATCTGTATCCCTTTTCTCACCCAAAAATTGAAAATTTTTATTGTTTCAATCATGTCCAATCGATTCACCCTCCCTTCTTTAGGACTTCACTCCTTTTTAGGTCCTTTGTAAAATTTCTTTCTGGTCACTTTGTTACTACAAACGATCTGTTATGCAGCCATATTTGATCCACTCTAGAGCCTTTATTAAGGTAACAAAGCAACTGCTAGTGTTATAATATGTTTAATTCCATATTATTATGTTTTATTATTAATCGTATTGCCAATTAATGTTTAATTAGGTTATAGTATAAGAACCATATTGTTTGTTTAATGTTTATACATGTTTTTACCGGTTCCTTATAATTGATTTTGAAATAGATGTTGTCAATGAAATCGAGACTATTTGGGTGGAATACTGGTTGTGCTATTTATACCATGGCTGTAATATACTTGAATTCCTTATTTTACCTACACCCTATAGTTTTGGGATTTCAATTGATTCTTCCTTAGGGTTGGGGGTTGGGGTTGCTTATATGATTTTGTTATTATGTTACAAATCATATTTTGAGCTTTCTAAAGTTCATGAATTGGTAATTCCATGAGTAACCTATGGGTGGATATCATATTCACATAGACAGAGCTTGTCTACCTTGAAAAAAGTTAAAGGAAGAGAATGCTCTACTTTATGACAGCAAAAGAATTGTGTTTATCGGCAACCTCCCATTTGACGTTAAGGTATATATCTTTTTCTTAATTCATAGCAGTGCTTAGGTTGTGCATTTTTACTTAGAGTTGGTAGTATGGAGGGTTAGGTAACATGACAATACAGGTTTGGGTCAAAGATTAATCTTGTATAGGTTTGAAACAAGTCAGATTGATTTGAAATGTGACACCTTTTGGCCAAATGAGTTTAGTTTTTGTGTTTAGTTTGTTAAGTCTGAAAATTCAACAAGAAAGCCCAATCCCGCAGGAGCCGAGTATGGGGAAGGTAGGATGTACATAGTCACACCCTACCTAAGGGTAAAGGGACTATTCAAAAAGACATTTGGTGTGCAATTACATATTACTATCAAGAAACTTTTTAAAATAGCGACTTAGGTGGTTTTGTGCATTAATTATATACCTTAAATATTTTCTATTTTGTTTTGACACAATTGACGTGTTATTTTGTTTCTGTGTCTACTGATGTTTTTTTCTATTCAACCTGTTAGAGATAACACAAACCGAAGCTGACCCGTTGATAAGCAATTTGGTCGATATTGCCACTTGTAGCTTTTACTAATATTGGTATATATTTTTCTGTCTTTCAGGACGAAGGACTTTATCAGTTGTTTAGTAGCTTCAACAATCTAAAAGACTGCATTGAGACTATTCGAGTTGTGAGACCTGAATGTTGAGAACTCGTTGCATAAAAATAATCGCGAACCTCTATTTTACTTTTTGCAGCTGTAAGTTCATTTTGCAAAAAGTTCATTTCCTTTCAACTGGAAAGCTTTTGTAAAAAAGACCCTTGATAAGGCTAGTCGTAATCTAACTAGCCGTCTGGACAGGTGAATTACATGTTCTTGAGCTTCCACTAAAACTAGTTAACCTTCTAATAACAATTTATAAATTAATAGACTACAAGGATGCGTAGATCAAAGAAATTATAATTTAATTTTTAGATATTAACTAACAAATATAATGCACTTTCTATTTTTCCCACCATAAAGGTTTTTCCTTGTGCACCCATTCTCGCTTTATGTTAAATTAACCTTTCAGTATGCACAGCTGGAATCTTGTATCTCACATGCCAGGCGGTGAATATTTGGACACCTCACATATTCTTGAAACGAACATAGAGAAGTTTGTTCTAGTTAGGTCATAAAGTATAAAGTTAATATCATGATTACCATTAACGTGTAGTATGATGCATATGTTTTTTATAACATATATATAGACGTATGATTCCTGTAATTCCTATTTTACCATAATCTTTATGGACATGACCAATACCCTAATTACACCAATGTGTACATTTTTTAACGTCAACAAACAATTGAGTTTTCCATCACCTTATTAGCATTGGAGTAAAAGTAGACGGAACCGTTTACCTGATAAAGTTTCTTGTTGTCAAGGAGTCTTCTATAATTACTTTATCATAGGTATACGATTATATACTGTTTAGACTGAATATTGAAGCGAAGCTTTATTTTATATTGTTTATAACTTGCTTTTAGAATATAGGTTTAACTAGACATCAACACTATTTTTTCATCTTATTTTTGTCGTATATTGGCTACTGGAATGGATGCTCAAGTGGCTTATGGCTTTTATCATTTGCGGAATAATAAACCTTACCTCGCACAAGGCCCTATTTCGAACAAGGTCTGGTTGTTAATCTAATTATGGTTAAATTTGAGAGCTTATTCTTACAACCTTTACTTTGAGTCCTTTTCTTGTTTATGCTTAAAAGGAAATTTGAATACTTTTGGGTGTTTAAGATCTTGATGGACTACTCTCGCATTGCAGTTAATATACTCGAGTTTTAGTTGCAAACAAGGATGGATTTGTACGCCTTGTATGACTAATCCAGTTTGAGGTAAGAGTGCCAAGGCCAATCACACAGTCCAAGAAAACCCAACACATGAAATATTATGATTAGGTAAACAGGTTATACACGGATCTGGTTCAACTGGGTTTGAATGTAAGACTTTTTTTTTTTCTCTCATTTTAAAAAAATGGAACAAATGTGAATTTAGGGGACTAAATAACATCATAAGGCTGCATGTTAAAAGACTTAACAGCACGGAGAGGGAGCCAGTTACTATCCCATCAAGGTAAGGCTATTTTGTTATTTCTATGTAGTGGGAGTTAATTTAATATTGTAAATTTTTAATGTGCTATTGCATAATGGAATTGGGAACTCAATCATTAGGGCACCTTGCTATTGAGTTGCTCTAAGTATTATGTTGTCTATCTTGTGAAACATGCAACATAACATCGCCATGTAAAAAGTAGAAAGTAGAAACCATTGCAATTTTCATGGGATGGACTATTATCTTCCAAAGAATTTGATTAACTGTTTATGTTTTACTACATATTTACCTGATTTCGTTGTGCCTGATGTAGTACAAGGTTATGTGACTGTACCTGAGCTTGCATATAACTTGTATATCTTCTAGTGTTAGGTCTAGAGTGGCTTTGAATCTTCATAGCTATGCAAGTGGAAAGAATCCTTGGGGTAAGTTGAAGTCGGAATATTTAGAAAAGGTAAAAATTTGATAGTCAACATAACTTGGGGTAACATGTTGTGTCCCGTAAATGTTTTCCATCATATAAATGAAGATCCATATAATTGTACTTTGACGTATTTTATCTCCTCCTTAAATATAGTTAGAATCCAAACAGTGGTCTTGATTTCAAGAAATAATTCTCTCTATAGACTGTTCTTAATATATGTGCTTGTGGATCGCTCATCAGAAAACGGGTTTTTTGAAGCAAAGCAGATGATGGTGTCTTAGAAGTTTTTGGGTTTAAACATGGATGGCATGCATCATTTGTTATGGTTGAACTTATTTCAGCCAAACACATCGCCCAGGTACTTGATTAACTAATATCATCTAACTTCCAATAGGCCTAAAAGCTAAAAAAACTGTTTTGCAACGCCCCATCCCCATAAATGACCCTAAACTTCATCTCTGCTAGAATAGATGGTTATTCCAATTAAGACTACACGAGAAAACCAAATCTACGTAAACATGAGGAATAGGTCAACTGGGCCATTTTATCCTTTTAAGTAATATAGCAATTGAGCCTGAAAAAAACATGAAATAGCTTATATCAACTCACATATACATGCCACTAGAATATTGACAATCAGGTCACCCAACTCCAAACAAAAAAGAAAACAGATAGACATGAACTCGTTTTGACGAGTTACCCACTGTTCATTTATTGACTCTAGTATCTTGTAGTATACAAATAGTAGTTTATTCTACTTAGTATATTTGTCCATAGGAACCTAAATCATAGATCAGGTTGGATTTTAGCAGACTCCTTACCATTGTCATTAGTAATTGCCATAGCATAAACCAAATAAACCAGTGACAAACGACTTGTGTGCAAAGGAACCAACACTAAAAAATAACCTGAAGTACACTGCCAAACATACTCCCTACATAACACAAGTACTTTGCCAAACATACAAAGAGCACAAAACACTTGAAATAATCATAGCTACTCACTTATGATTTTTTTAGAACATTTTCATTTGATATGTCAGCCCTGTAATTTGGCCTGCGTATAAGAACATAACTAGTCAATTTAATGTCTACTTCTGTGAATAGATAATGAAATTATCAATTAAGAATAATAGCTGCATAAGGATTATTAGATCGAGTGTAACTTTTTATGAGTTATTACCTACGCAAGACAGAGAAAGAACCTGTGTGGCTGTGTATGGTTTTTACATGGTTTGAATATTACTCAGTTTTGATCCCAAATAAACATAAATGAGAGTGTATGCATACGCAAATAGATTAAGCCACGAGAGTATTGACTTGGCATAGTTCAAGAGTAATAGTACTGATGAGTATAAGTTGTAATATTTACATAAGATTCTTATCTAAAAGTAAAAACGAGAGTTTGTGTAGAACTAGTAGAAGTACATTAATGATGACTTGATCACTTGACATTTTTTTGGCCCTCCTAACTCGAAATCTTGGCTCTAGCCCTGCATGATCCTAACAGCATCCTTAAACAACACGGGGTATTAACTCTTCTCACATGTACATAGGTTTTTGTTATTTCACTTGTTCTAATCCATACTTGTTATTTGCAGCCTCTATATATAATGAGTCGGTTAGAATGAAAGCTCAAGGACAAGATGACTTGCGGTTTAAAAGGTTGACTAAAGATATAAGTAAAGTTGAAGATTTGATAGCTATGATTTATTGTAATAGATGAAAATATAAAATGATGATAGTGGGGTTTTATTGCTCTTCAAAATTTGATCTAATGATTGAATTCTTTATGGTTATTTGTTGAATTCTAGTGAGGTAATTTGATTTAAATTTTGTATTTGCTTTATGTTAAGCCGAATTAAAGTTGTCTTTATTTACTTTAATTTGTTGATTTTGACATTTTTGGTCCATCAAATCATATCTATAATTAGTTGATTTAATATATTTCTTTAATTGTTGGGTTAAATTTGTAAATTTTGGAATTTATTAAAGAATTCTAAATTTTTTATTTTATTTTTAAAATGATTAAAAAAGACAGGTTTTGAGATAAAAACAATATCTTGTTGTACTTTATATAAAGAACAGGTTGTGGATGTTTTAATAAAAGACATGTTCGTGTGAGAACCATGCCCGCCATTTTCCAATAAAACATGTGTGTTTATTTTAATATGGAGACCAATTATATTAGGAGATGAACTGTGTCGAATCTTCAATCCAAGACTTAAGTTTGCATAAACGGGTTTCATATGTTTCGATCATAGGAGATAACCCCCCCCTCGGAGAGTGTTCCAAAACACTTTTAAATGTATGGGCTATTTTGACCAGTATCTATGGCTTACTATTGTAGTATTGAGGCTTCTTTTCTTTCAAATCAGAAACAAAAAATAAGCCTTTAACTTAACTTTTCTGTTTTAATTCATTAACCCATTCAGTGATTACCGGGACTTCATAACTAGTACTTTGTTGGGTTTGTTCTAGTACTAGCTCCATCTCAGTCGGCACTTTTCCTTTATTCTTACTTTTACTCCTTTTTTACATCATGCTAGGACTTCTAACTACATAATTTAGTGAATTGTCCCCTGTGAGATCCCTCCGGTTCTGGCTGGAGCGTGGGAACATATGCCTATACCTAACCACCTTATAACTCCAAATAATTAAATACATGGTCGGTCTTATGGTATCATTCATAACCTTGAACCATTTATACTGCTCCCCCTCAACATGTGCATCGATATTTGAAAATATTTAGCACATGAAGGGAGAAGCTTGTAATTGAGTCGTTAAATTCACATATTTAATCGTATATTTTAATCACATTTTCTCCCCTTCTCAAAAATGTCAAATCTCTTGATATATTTGATATCAATTGATTCAAATATTCATGAGGTTTCAGGAAAAAAATGGTCCAATTATTACAGCAGATTTTTGGAACATTTTAAGGGCTTCCCCCTCAAATTATAGGGGGTAATAAGACAGTGCTAAGTACAATAATTTGAAATTTTTTTGAATTTACTAAGAAATTCTTGAAAAACTTTGTACTCGAGCACTCCTTATTATCACCATTAAGTCTACACTACATATATACATATTCACAAGTTTATAATATATGAAATTACCTTATAATGACGAACATAATATGAAAAAGTCATATTGTTCGTTGAAGTAGCTGGAGGTCAGTTCCGTGGTGTCTCCTACCAACACACTTTTCAAAGTTCCTCATCATCCTTCTTTCCTTCAGTTGCTTGTTAATAGCCTTGATCATGATATGAGCTCTTTTCTTTTCTAATGAACTCCATCTTCTCTATGGCAAGTACTCCATTCGGATATTCTTAGTGATGTCATCAAGCGAAGTTCGAAGCCTTGTTAATGTGCCATCGCTGAACTTGTAGAGTTTATCTGAGCGCATCAACCTGTATCTCCCTTGGTTGTCAACATAAATGAATCCTTAAGGGTCTTGATATGGAGTGTATGGGTCTCTTTTCCTGATGCTGGGTCTGGTAGTTTTTGGCTTGGTGACGTTGATCTTCTTCTGGTAACTTTTGACTCCCAGCTAAAGATCTTCGACTCTCTTTTGAATAACCATGCTTCTGGTAAACATTAGCAGTGCTATAGCAAAGTCAGAAACATCATTGCCTGAGAATTTGGTGAGTCTATTCTGAACAACAACGATTAGCATGTCCTCCATGTCATTGATACAAAGTCGTGGGAAGTCTCCTTCCTTGAATGTGTAAAGTTTGTTATCGGCTCTTCGTACTTCAATCTCTCTCAGATACACATACCCATGTTTTCGCATTACCTCGACCCGAATGACTGCTAGAATACGTTTAATAGAATACACATCATGACTGGATTCCAAGCCTCGTGTATACCCATAGAAGGTCTTATGTTGATCTCTCCAATGAGAAATACCCCAAATTGCATGTTTATCATAGGCGACTTTAACAAGACTCCATAAGTTTGGAACCATGTCTTCAATGCCTGGAAGATCATACTGAGCGGCCTTTGTCTTTGTTATGGATGTCGTATAGGTCACGGTCAAAATTCCTCCTTGTAGACACTTAAGATCGTTGTTAAAGAAGTAGTCAACCGGTACTATTTGACGATTCCCATTCATGACTAAAGGTAGGGGTTTGGTAAGATCACATGGATAATCACCACCTTCTGGGTTGTCCCAATCAAGTTTCTCCGATAGAGCTTTGTAACATTCTTCAAAGTCATATTCCAGCTCAGCAAAATTAGTACGTGTGCCTTTGAGAAGTTTGAATGTTGGCGCTAATAGGGTTTCTTGTGTCAGATTGGTGATCTTCAGGCCATTCATGATGTATGCAGAGAAGTCAATAGGAGTGCTTATCAATTCATCAAAGGTTTTTGATGGTTTATCAGCAGAAGATGCAAGGGTCATTAACCAGCTTTGAGTTGGTCCTTGTTGTGGAGTCTTGCCAACATTTATACAATATCAAGATCATTGTGTTCTTAAGTGGTTATGTTTGTAAACCGAGTCATCACGTTTAAGATGCAACTTTCTGTATGGGATCTTAATCATGCATTACCATATATTACTCTTCTTGATCTTATGGCATATCAGAATCTGCAACCTCAAACTCTGGTTCCTTTACCTAAACAGACTTTCCAGAAGATTTTAATTGAGACTTGGTGCCTTTGGATGAGCCAGACTTTGATTTGTTAGTTTTCAGACCTTTTGTTGGTTTAGCATCCTTGCATGTCTTCCTCTTCTTCAACTCTCGGTCTGATCTAGCGGAACGGTCTTCATCTTTATCTTTGTCTTTTTGGCTTCTCTCAACAATACACTTTATCATAATTGAGAAAAAGACTCTTGTCGAAGATCAGTAAAGACTTGATCAATCCCATCAATAGCAATACTCTGTGTCCAGTAGCTGTCAAATATGATTGACTTTTCATCCATTTTGGCAATAAGAATCTTCTTTAATTCAAATTTTGTAAGCGAACCTGCTGCCTCATATGTAAACTTTGGTTGAGAAGACTCCTTGGCTAGAACCGCATGTTCAAGTGACTTAGTAACCATTCTTTTGATTACCGGAGGAGCAAAGTTAGACACTTCCTTTGGTAAAATCTGAGGAAGTTGAATCTTGAATTGCTCTGTGATCCTAGCAGAGATGGATGCCGAAAGGAAGCTCAATGAAATTCGTCTCTTGTTGCTCCTATGCCTTGAATCCTATATGTTCATTACTAAGAGTAGTTACTTAAGTGTTTGAGAAGATATCATGCCTTTATTTCTATCAGCAAACTTCTTTTTCCAAAGCTGAGACTCTGTTGTTGAATTAGAAGACGAATGTAAAATTTGGAAGTGAACATAGAGGAATTGTTGCTTCAGTTGTTGGTGGTGGTGTTGGTGTTGATTGTGGTGGTGGAGGAGTAAAGGATGGTAATGATTGTTGGATGACAGTGGTGTATACAGGTGAAGATTGAGTGATAACCAAAATAGAAACTGTAAGGAGTGTAGGTGTTTGATTGCTTGGTACTTCATGATGGACATGAACATCCATTGGAGAAACAATTTCTGCATCTGTGTGGGGAATATCTGAAAAATTTAAGAAAGATGCCAAGTCGGATGAATAGGAAGAGCTAGTAACTGTAACTTCAGTCTTCTTTGTAATAGTAGAAATTGTCACATGAGCATCTTCTATGACTTGATTGAGTGTGATCTCTAGAATTTCATTCCCTTGTTGGACGTTAATCATTTCAGCATCGGTACCCTCCTATTGAATAAACCTTTCATCAGCATTAACTGTTTTATTTAGCCTTACATCCACATCATCGTTGAACTGATTGGTAGTATAATCTATTCCTTTATCCTCATTACCTTCAGCATTATCTTCAACCTTCGATTCAACATTGGTTTCATCTTCATCAACCCCCCCACATTTCCCCCCCTACCCCCACCCCACCACACACACACACCATATATATCCACAAATGTGTGGTTTTTTGACGGGTGTTAACAAATCGTCATCCTAGTCTGCCATCAATCTTCAACAATCTTCTTCATTCTCCTCTTGATCAATTCAAAAACCCTTTCATCTCATTAGTTCATGCTCCGAATTCCGAACCCTTTTTCTTTCAATGGGATTGTCCATACAACCACTGTCGCTCTCGATTGATCACTACCCTCACTTCTTAGTATGATCATCATTTTGCATCATATTTTTATCCTGTTCCCCACGATCAGTTTCACTCTAAGTTGATTCTTCTTCAGTCACATCGGGAACCCTTGGTTTAGCACCAGTTCCTTTATTTGTGACAGAAGGTATGATCTTTGCAGCACTTGTAACTATACCAAAATCACTTAGATGAGTCTTGTGAAAGTCCCTCAAACTCTTCTTATGAACTTCTTCATACTGAGCTTCTTCAATTAATGCCACTTTAGAGAGAAAATCAAGTCCTTTACGTTTATCAACAATAATCTTTTCTTTCTTCTTAGACAATGACATCACATGAGTATCTCTAATGACAACACCTGCTGTTGGCGCATTAGTAGGCTTCATGGCAGGTCTCTTAACTCTCTTTGACTTCTTTGTAGGTTCTTCAGGTGAAACTGGGATAGTAGTGAGTTTAGGAGAAGCAGGTTTCTTGAACTTTCGTGCCTTCTTTGGAGGTGTAACTCTTGTATCATAGCCAAGGTAAGTCTTGTAAGCTTTGTTTTCTCGCATCTCAGGACTTATCATAGATTCAGGAAGTCAATCTCCACAAATTTGAGATTCTTTATTCGCGGAGACGAATCTCAAAGTGTTTATCAGATAGTCATCTCTAGAGGTATGCATGCCTATCTTGTTTCTCTTGAAGACGGTCTTGTCTTTGGTAAGGAAGTGGTGAATGATAACTTTGGTGAATCAAGGGTAGTACATCTTCTTTTGCTTTTTGTGACCTCTGTTTTCAATCTGGTAAGTGGAATCTTCCTACAGTAGTTCAACATAGTCTACATTCTTCTTATAGTACATACCCCAAAGGATTTGAGCTCTAGAAAGACGAATCTTGTCAAGACCGAATGTCTTTCCAGATAGACTTCTGTTGATGAGAGTAGCAAAATTTCTCCAAGGTTGATGCATTTGATCAACAACATTGATGATTGAATTGATTTCCCTAGTATGACTAAGTTCTTTAAAGAAAGAAACAATAACTTCATCAGTGGGAAGTTCATCAAAGTTTTGACCATGAACTCTATGGAAGATCTGACAGATGTCTCTGAAGATTTCAAAATTGAGGTCTAATTTCTTCTTTTTATCCATTCTGAACCTGTAGGAAGCATCATACTTATGGATAGAATCCTAGAATTGGTGTATGTAAACTTCTGGAACATCTGTAGTGGTTAGAAAAGTTGAATAGCACTGAGTGAGATGCAAGGAGCACCATGACAACTTAATGTCGTTCTCTCATATTCTTCCAGGATTGAGTCTTTCGTTGCATTTTCCAATTTCAAGCCTGTTCTCCTTGGGGACAAGTTCAAGATCAAGTTTGGTTTGTTGAGCAGTAACAGAAGACATGATTCTGCTAAATTTGTCACATACAGTTCATATATGAACAAATAATATTTCACTAAAGGACAATCTAGATCATGAAAAGTGATTATGGATGCAAGACTGATTTTCACTAGGGATTAGGCATGCATTTACAAGGCAAAGAATTGACACACATGACAATTATCATGAATCAGGGAGACACACATAATCTTATAACATCCTAACTATAGGTAATCTATAGAAAGAGAGGCAATCATAAAAAATTTCCTTCTAAGAAAACAGTCCTCAAAGCATCAATCACTAAGTGACAATTTAAAGGAGAAATCATTCTTAGATTAATTTACGTGTTTTGATTACCATGGTATAAGCTAAGCGAAAAGAACTCCTAAAAAAGAAAAGACATGTATAAAGTGTCTTAATAGTGTGTATAATTCGCCTAGGGAAGGGTGTATAATTCTCCTAACCCATAACGTATTATTCGCCTATTGAAACACGTATAGTTCGCCTAAAGACGAGTGTATAATTCACCTAACAAACGTGTATTATTCGCCTAGCCAAACATGTATAGTTCGCCTAAGGACGAGTGTATAATTCGCCTAACAAAAGTGTATTATTCACCTTGCCAAACACGTATAGTTCGCCTAAGAAAGAGTGTATACTTCACCTAATGAACACGTATTATTCGCCTAGTTGTAACCTTTGCCCTTTTTGTGTTCTGAATATTTCATTTATAGTCCTTTGACTATTTGACTTTGGTTAGTTTATTCAGATTTTTGTACCGTGTTGACGGTTGTGATTTTATGAGATATGTGATGATTTGAGGTTTATTATGATTAATAATCCCTTTTGGAAGGTATTATTGTGTTATGTGTATTCCAGATAGTTTGACCCGTAAATTTTGAGAAATGCCAAAAAAACGAGTCTGACACGTCCGTTAATGTCTAAATTCAGTTTTGAAGGGTTTAAATTGAAAATATGTCATGTGAATACTCTAGGTTAATGGAAAAGTATTTTTAATGTGAATAAAAATGCTAATTAACTTTGGGGTAAATTTTACGGTTGAGTTTTACGAGTATTTAAGTGATCCCGACACGAAAAGAAAGGCCCGAGACCCCATGGGATACCATGGCCGGTCAAAAGAAGACTAGGGAGACAAGGTGGCTTAATTTTAGCTAACTTTCCAAATTGTATATAAATGCTTTTCCTTATCCGTTATTTTTCTGACACATAGTCATTAAAAAACATATCTCTCCTCCCTTCTCTCTTGTGTTCGTCCGCACCTACAACACACACACTCTCATAATTTTTGAAGTTTGATCAAGAAAACATGAAGACATAAATATTTGGGGTTGATTCTAGTGTTTGGTTATTCATTTAAACAACGTTTGGGTTGTCCGGTTCGTGTCGAAATCTACAAATTTGAAGATTTTCTTGTAAGTTTTTAAATTTAAATTTTGTTTGTCCTTTTGAGTTTATTTTGATGCATAGATGCTAGTTGTACAAGTTGATCGTTGTGAAAATCGATTTTTGAAAGCCAAATGAATAAAAAAGGGCGGTGTTTGGTTCGTGAATAGTAAAAAGGAAAAAGAGGGTTTTTGTAGTTTTGATGTTGTGGTCGTGATGGTTGAATAATATATGATGCTAGAATGCTTATTTTTGATAGTAGCTTGTATGGCTTATTCGGGCTTATTTTAAGCTATTTCTTGGCTTATTTAGGCTTATATGCCACGTGTAGATTCCCAAAATCACTAGGAAAGTGATTTTGATTATTTTTGTGTTATAGCGTATGTTATTGATATTTTTGGAGGCATTTAGTATGTAGTAACCAAAAGCGATAACGTAGCTTAATAGCTTATTTTAAACTTAATATACTATTTTCGAGTTTATGACTCACAGCCCAATATGTCTATTTAGCCGCGCTTAATGGGAGGCTTATTGTGGTCCGATTATTTTACAGCAACCAAATAAACCCTAACGAATTAGGGTTTTCAAACGCAACAAACTACATGCACTAACCTTTATCCATTCTCACGTCTAGCATATTAGAAAATAAAGAGTTTAAGCACAAACAACACGCCACAAATCACCAGCAACAAAGGTAGATGTAGATGATTCACTATAGGATTCAACCCACAGATTGTCGAGTGGAAAGAAACCCTAATCAAGCCGCAATAAAATAATAATATCTGAACGAAACCCTAATCGTCCCAAAACCCTAAATCGTTAATAGTATGGAAAAACGTTGTAAACACGTACGGGTCATGTCGAAATTTCGTAAAAAGTTTATACTTAGAAATTTTACTTAAAACATGATTTTTGATTTTTAATAATAAAATATTATTTTATTATTTTATTTAATTAATAAATTCACTAAAAGACAAAAAAAATAATTTTTCTCGAAACTTTCCTAAGGTGTTTGTTATGATTAAACGTGTCGTTTTCAATCAAGGAATGATTATTTTGAAGTGATTAAGGTGTACCGAATGGACTTGTCGAGATATATTTATAATTAATAATTATAAATATTTATTATATTACTTATCTATTTGCGCTAAATAGTATAAGTATGTATTATCGGAGAATGAGATTGATATGATTGTGGAGATAAGTCGTCAACCATCACACCACTAAAACTGTTTTGGGTAATTGTACAACGCGTCTAAACTCTATGCATCAAACGTGAAGATTGTTTTGGAAGTGATTGATTAAAATGAGACATTAACTGGACTAGGTCGTGTGCGGGCGTCGTTGCATTTGCTTGTGTAGTAGAAGTTGGTTGCTAAAGGCTTGCTTAAGGTGAGTTCTCGTAGCCCCACTTTTTACTGTTTTTCCGTTGGGGGAAAATGATACTCAAATGTGTTTTGAAATGTTTTGAATTGATCTGTGCGAAATGTGGTTTTGTTTTTGGGACAAGATATGTGCTTATGACTGTTATGTGAATATTATGTGTTGATTTACTTGCATGTACTGTGTTTGGCATGGCAAGGTTCTGTGTGGTACTTGTATGTACTGTGTTTGGCATACAAGGTTCTGTGTGGTACTTGCATGTACTGTGTTTGGCATGCAAGGTTCTGTGTGGTACGCCCTAATATAGTGCTCCAGCTGGTAGGCCCTTTAGGTGCGTTAGTGATTTGGGAGTTGCGACTCCGGATTTATTATTGGATGTTGAGATATGACTAGCGGGGATGCTATGTCTTGGATTGTTAGCATATATTCACTGTCATATAGCACTATTGTCCACTGTTGAAATATTGGCACAACTTTTGGGTTTAAGGTCAAACCTACGAGCTCACCAACATTATTGTTGACGTTTTCGAGTATCATTTTCAGGTGAAGTGAAAGAGGAATAGTTTGGTGATTAATAGCAGACTTAGAAGTATCCCGTGTGGAATTTCGTTTGAAGTCTTGCTTGCTTGTTGTTTGATTTTAGTATTTGGAGATTTTGGATTAAGTTTGGTTATGGTCCCCTGCGAGGGCATATGAATAAATGTAAGAGATTTGTGGATTTTAGTTGCGATTTGGGACATCACTTGAGTTTGTTCAAGGTTGATGGTCTTCATAGCACTTGGAGTTTATGCAATGTAGTTTTCTCTATTTTTGTACCTTGTGTTATGATTGATCATTATGTTGCATTCCCGAGTTTCCGCCATTGTCGGGGTGTGACAGATTGGTAATCAGAGCCAAGGTTATAGAGAACTAGGTGGATTGGCCTAGACTATAACCTAAGATCCGTCGTTTAGTTGCGTATAGGATCTATGTGTGCGGTGTTCCGCTTTTGGTGTGCCTTTGTGTGTTCTTGGTTTGGTGCCTTAGTTATGTCAGTCATTGAAATGAGTGGGCTCAATATTGAATATGAATGGGAAAGGATGCGAATATAAGTACGGTGGCCAACGTAATTATAAGCGTGTCACAACTCACTCATACTTGGTATTGTTGTTCACACAAATCGATGTTGACACCGTAGGGTGGTGTTGCGCGTATATTTGGTTTTGTATAGTAAGATATTCGATGAATGTGTGCGAGTCTTCCCACTTACCTAACGTTGCCCATGTTCTCCCTCGTATAGATAATGCCGCAAAGGATGAGAACCCGAAGTGCTGGCCGGCCTGCTGCCGAATCACTAGGAGGGAGAACGGGTGAACGGGTTAGTAGAGGTGGAAGGGGTAGAAGACCAAGGGAAGGTAATGATGAGCGTGTTGATGAATTGAATGATAAAGGAAATGGCCTAGGTATGGGAGCTAATGGGAGTGTAGAGGGAGCTAATAGGAATGTAGGGGGAGCCAATAGGGGTGCACTCGACTTCCCAACGATCATTGCCCAGCAATTGCGAAACCTCTTACCCGCCATGTTGGCCCATGTTAGTAACCAAGGGAATGTTGGAAATCATAATGATAATGTGGTTAATGAGAACGTTCAGGGGAACGTTGGGAATGTGATAGTGAATGGCAACCGGGTAGGTTGTTCATATAAGGAATTTTTATCGTGTAACCCTAAGGAATATGATGGTAAGGGAGGTGTTGTAGCCCTCACTCGTTGGATTGAGAAAATGGAATATGTGCATGATATGAGTGGTTGTAGTATTGACCAAAAGGTGAAATACACTGCTAGTTTATTTGTGAGTAAGGCTTTAACGTGGTGGAACTCTCAGATCCGCACGTTAAGTCAGGAAGTTG